>CAEFZY010059997.1:0-60152 GCA_903066815.1 Brachyrhaphis roseni | reverse complement strand
ATTTTCCTGTGTCATATAGAACGGGTCTCTGGTCTTGGTTTATATCCTGGCATATAGTAGCTACATACTTTTGGGATGGTGAATATATTCTGTGGGTAGATGGACAGCTTCAGGGATCGACTCACCGAGGTGCAGATCTTGTATCCCACTCCGAAGTCGAATCGGCATTGCTCATCCATGGAGTAGTTGATGCCGGGGAGTTCAGGAAGCTGAGGCCAGTCGTGTTTGAAAGGATCATCCAGCAAACAATCATAGGTGCTGTAAGGAAATAAAACATGGCTGTGCTTCAGTAAAGTCAGAAACCTGAGATTATAGGTTCAATATGGAGTCCTGAGTTGGAACCTTTCTATTGTGTTTCTGGTACGCCAGTAAATCTAACGCACAAGCTACATCCGCTAACAGTGACGGACAACGAAGCCGCTTCTGTTGGATCTCTGGGGGTTAATCTCTGCTTCAAAAATCGATCTGATAGGACACTGGAGAAGACTGTTGTTATGTTCAAGTTGTGCTAAAAGGAGTTAGCCTATCAGCAAAGCTATTCCAGCCTAAAATAGCATCTCAATGATAAACATGTAGCAGCAGCACAGATGCTAGTGCTAACGTTAGCGTCCACATTTCTAAAGAAGCTCCATGAACGATCAGGAGTTGCTGGGAATAGCAGCACTTTGCACCAATCTGATGGTGGAATAAATTAAATAACAGATTAAAAACAATAAATATTTCTGTAGTTGAGCTCATATGCCTATTTATTCAATAATTTAGCAGCAAAAAGGGTTTTTGTGATGGAAAATATTCTGTATTTTAAATTAAAATGTGATTAGTTAATTAGACCCTGCAGTTAGCTCAATTAAAGTTCAAGGTTTAGTTTGTGTTTTTTTAACACAAATACTGAACCTTTACAAGTAAATACATGAGATTACAGCCAGGTGGCCAATTTCTATCAACGTACAAAACTCTAACCAAGTCCTACCACAAGTTTGAAGGTTATCGACTTACTGTTATCAGTCAAGATAGCTGCTGACACATATTCTGAAAAATGCACAGCGGTGTGTGTGTGTGTGGGCGTGTGTGTGGGTGTGTGTTCAGTTGCCCAGCATATAACCTTATGGTGAATACCACAAGAGACTCTTTAACAGTCTCAGTTCTTCACTGCAAATAGTATTCACATCTTATAGTAAGTATGCACACCGCCTCTTTAAAAGACCATTTTTCATGCCAACATCTGCCATAAAAGTTGCTCTTGAAGTTGTGCAAATGAATAGGAAGAGTGGGTGAGTGAATTATACAAGTTTATTAAATTGTATAATTACCAGAAAGCAACAGAAAGTAAAAAAAAGAAAATGAGTTCTAGGTTGGGTATTCTGCTCTTAAATGCAAACAAAAACCACAACGGCTGCTGTGACATCATAAATGTTGCTATTGCAGTGTAACATTAATACACATTATACTGTTGCAAAGCAACTTATGTTGGCAAGTGAGCTTTCAGAAAGCAAAACTTCCTGTTTTCCAACATTTAACCCGTCCCAAAAGTAAATGATGCATGATATATCACCAGCTCCAAAACTGGAGGCAAAGAATTTCATGTTTTGCGTGAAAAGAGGTGCAGACTGGTCAGGATTACACTGTGATTGATTGCCTACTGTCACTGTTATCTGCTGTTATGTTTTTAAGAGTGAGACAAATTAATCCTGTGAACGGAGCAGAAACATCTAAACCTCAACAGCCAGAGTTTGTTTTTATTCATGAGCAGATGTCAGGATTCTGGTTCCTATTTTAAATTATGAACGACGACGAAAGATAAACAGAAACTGTTCAGGTTTGTATACAAGCTGACATTTAAAAAGATAACGCAACATTTACATTCAGTTTTTGTTCCTCTGCATTTGTCCCACTATCTATTTATTTATGGTGGAACATAACTGAGGTTGGTTCATCCATCTATGTGTAATTCATCTATAAAATATGTTTTATCTTTGTGATACAATTCATGAAACAGATGAACTTATATAGTAACAGATGGATTTTGGGTTTTGGGTGTAATTTTGTTTTAGCTGATTTTAATCTATAATCTTTAAATCATTTAGAGACTTTATCAGTTATAATACAGAAAACTCACAATTTAAGAAATCTTTGCTACTGTTTTACTCAAAAAAAGTCTAGATGTTATTGTTATATTGTTTTATTCAGTAAGTGAGTGAAAACGCTTTATTTCCTGTGCCTCTGGGCACTGCAAAAAAAAAAAAAAATTAATATTTATGAATCTAAAAGAGCCAAAGGAGGGGTGTGTATCGTAGGAGATGCTCTGCTAATGTTTCCTTCTCTTCATCAATTTATAAAACAGAGCAGAAAGATGAACTCACTGGATGTATCTCTTCAGCTCCTGTCCGCTGCACATGGACCAGTGGTACCGATGGAAGGCCGCCTGCACCAGCGGCGCCATGACGCTGCCCATCGCCGTTTCGTCCCCGCAGCGGTTCCCCTGACCGTCGTGCTCCATGCCCAGCCTGCAGCCGGCGGCGGCGGCGGAGGAGGAGGACAAGGTCACACATGGGAGATGAGTTTCACAAAGTAAACAGCTTTTACTCCACCGCCTCAGGGGGAGACGATGGGAGATGTGGGTTACGATCAAATGATTTGATTCAGGGGAGGTTGAGACTTTTCAGGAAATTTGAAATTTGTGACAAAGTTTTGTGTCGACTCCATTTTAAACTGTGTAAAAGTGCGAAGTTGTATTTATTTTGTTTCCAATCAGTAAGCTTTTAAAGTTGTTTTATTTCATCGTTTTGGTTGCAAAAGTAAAGTCAAGTTTATTTGTTTAGCACATTTCAGCAACAAGGCAGTTAAAAAATGCTTGATATAGTAACCAATTATGAAACATTCCAGTTATGAATCAAAAGCAACTCTAAACAGGTGAGTTTTATCATAGATCCAAAGGATCTCAGAGTCACCTGAAGATTCAGGTCTGATTTTATCTCTACCCCCAGATTTCAGCCTGATCTCTGGTTTCTAATAACATATTTAACTCCTACGAATCATTCAAGCACAGAAAGATTCCCAAACCAAATTGTTTTCATAAGATGAATTTAGTTGCTTAAGACGCATTAATTGGTCAGAAATCAAAACTAAAATTGACCCATTTTCTCTTGATTAGCTCTGAAATCAAAAACTGATTCTTCAGTATTTGATCTTCATTTTTTTATGTTTCAAACTCAATAAACTGCAACTCTAAAACCTCAGTTTACTGAAAGGTATTTTAATATCCTCCTTTTATTTGGATTCAAAACTACCATCAAGAAACATGCAGCACGTTTTGCTGCATGTTTGTTACAGTTGAATTACAAAGTTTCTATAAATGAGTTTCATGTGGTGAAACCAGTTAAAAGAAAAGAAGAATATGCTGAATCTCTGACTTAGTTTGATCATCTGTCAAAAAGAAACAGAAATCAGTGAGTAAAACCTGATGGGTGAATTTTTACCTGCTGGCCAGTTTTGTCATCAATTCAACCAAAAAAGTAAAGAAACTGAACTCGGTTTATGACATTTCTCCATCAAGAATGTTTTTTTTTTTCTCCTAAAGCCAACATGAACAAACTGAACCACCTCTTATGTTGTCTGACCAAGAACTAAAGTGAATAAGGTCGACATATTAGATAGGAAACTCTCCCTGAGGGACTGAGGCCATCCAACCTTTTTATAAGTAAACTGACATTTAAAACTATTATTACCACAGCACAGATTTTATCCCTCGATCAGCAGTTTGCCTGTTGGTTTTTTCAATGACCTTTGGAATCAAAAACTTTCTCAAAATGCAACACAGGTAAAGACTGAAGGTAGTTCTTGCATGCCACAATTCAATTACTGAATAAACACTAAATGGGTGGAGTAGAAATCAGAGTTTTTCTGTGACTGATGGCATCTGGACACCAAATGTTTGTGTTTTTAACTTATAATCAGCATTATGAGGTTTGCAAGCTCTGCTGCTTTTATTACAACAAAACAAAACTTTGGATCTGAGGTTTGGGACTGGATGAGAAATGATCCCATATTCTGGTTGTTACATCTGTCCTGCTGCAGAAATGAATCACAGTTTGTTCATCCGACATAAATTTTAACTCAATGTTCTGCAGACTTTGATGATTGGTTTTAATAATCTGCTCCTCAAAGCCTCAAAGTTGTGATTATATGTCATTTGCTTCTGTAGGTCAGAACATTTTGATGTTTTTAGGGGTTTGCATCAAACAAGTGTGTGTTTTATCCTAACATATTAGAATGAGTTCTGGTTCTGTATCATGTAATTCATTGAATTTTGTTTCCTCTGTTGATTTTCTGAGTCTTAATTTTCCTCCACTAGAAATAGAGAAATCCAGAGAAAAAGGTAGAAATGTAGGTCATTCCGGTTAGAGGAGTTTGTGCTTCAGGCAACTAAATGTTTGGAAAGAATAAGCCGGGTCCATGCAGAACGGCGCTGGCCCAGATTTGAACCCAGAACCTTTTTACTGCAAAGGGAACAGTGATGAACTGAAACGCTGTTAATGTTAGCTGAATTGGTTTCAGAGTCCTGACTCCAGGTCATCTTCTGAACAGCAACAGATAAAAAAAAAATCCTCCCACAGCAAGTTATTGAAGAATAATAATAAGAGAGAAAAATAAAAATAATAATAAAAAAACAGTTTCTGTAGTAATTAGGAAATGTCAGCATTGTGATGTATCGACACTAAGATCATTTTCTCTGAGTTTGGTTTGAACATGGAGACAGTGAACTGGTTTTAGTATTTATTTGTTTTCTCCCATTTTTCAAATGGTTTTCTTCACATAATGACAAATATCCAGTTTTCTCAAAATTTCTAAATTTAACTCGTTATCTCAAGAAAACCATCGTATAAAAGTATCTGCGGAAAATGTCCACTCTCAGCTTCCGTACCAGTCCTCTCCTACCTCAAAGTAAAATACATTCTCTGTAATCTTGAGTTATTATTGGGAAAAATCTAAAAAAATCTACTGGTAGAGATTACATCCAGTTCACTGCAAGGCCTTCTGAGGTTATTCCAAGGATAGAACATTTTATTAAGTGTGAGCTGCTAAATTTGAATAAATTAAAGCTGTCGCATTAGTACAACCTGCAGAGACAATTAGAAATAACACCTTAGGAGAATTTCACATAATTATGTAATCATACAAGAACTATAACAACTTATGCTTTTATGTTTTCACATGAACACAGTGTAGCTTTTTGACTCAAATAATTATTTAATCTTTTCATTTCCTTCTTTAATAATTTAAGTACTATTAAAAATAGCTACCTAGATGAAATTGCTGCATTCTGCTGATTAATAAATGACAGAAGAATAACAACCTGAGGCAAAATAAAAATGCTCCACCTCAGATGGATGACATTTTAGAAGTCAAGTAAAATGAATCTCCTAAATGTGGAAGCTTGTTGAGAGAAACGGTTTCTGAGTTTCATCCTCTGAGTGTTGGAGTCGCCTGAGGAGGGAAAAGCCTGAAACCAGGACGACTTATTTACCGACACTACAGACGAAATACGGCGACATGTCACCAGTTCAAAAAGCTTTTTCTGATCCTCTGCATGAATCATCCCACATGTTCACCACTAACGTAGCTCGCTTGTGCTTTGCACAGTAACACTCTTAGACTTGATTAGATGAGAAAAATCAGAAATCAAAGAATCTGTGCTACAACTGAAGATGTTATTGTGTTTCTAATTTGCTTAAAATGTGCCAAAATTTTCTGAAATCTTTTGAAACTGAACTGCTCAGTTGTTTTTCAGACTTTCTGAAGGTCTAACAACATTTCTCTTTGGACTTTGTTTTACTCTTTATTTGCAGTATATGATCATGAATTTGTTTGGTTTCTAAAACATAAAATGTTCCTAAACTAGAGGAATAAACCAGTGGTGTCTTTAAGCATAAGATAAACCTTCTTAGCAGTTATCTGAACATTTCTGCTGAGTTTGAGACTGAAACCTTCAAATCTCTGTTCAAAATGACTTCATAATACTAAGAAAGTCTGGATGCTCACATTGAGTCCATACACAGGACGGTACATAAAGCGTTACCTAGCAACACAAGTAATCAATACGAAAGCTGTGGCCAGGAAATGCTAACAAGTGGAGCTGGCATTTACAGCCAGCTGTACAGCAGCTTCTAAATCAAATCATTGTTGAAATGTTAAAGGTCTCCTCAAGCAATTCACTGTTTTCTATTTGCAGAGAGTTCAAGGACGTGTGAAGGTCAGTCGACAGAGTCTGAAGGATGATTCATGTCCAGCAGCTGCTGTGAGCGTTCTCCTTGTTTGTGCTGAAATCGCCGTTCAAGATCGTCTCTCTCGTCCACCCAGGAGGAAAACTTTGCTTTTTTATTTAGTTTTTGATTTTTAGAACTGAATTTTTTCTTGTGACATCTAATAAAAGACTGACTTGTTTTATAACTAGCCCATTTTAATCAGTGACTGAGTTTGTTTCTGAGTGAAAACTCACTGGATATTACCATCACACTGAAATGAAGGCAGATAAACAAAAAATGAAACACTAGAAAAACATGAATAATAACAGAAAACCACTTATTTTGTACCTAAACATTTTTATTTGGTATAAATTTGTCACTGAAAATCTAATTTTGGTAATGACACTCATCAAAGTATGTTTGTTCAACTGTTGACTGTATTCTGCTTTTTTCATAACTTTGTAGTTTTTGTGTTTATTATGTAAAGCACCTTAAACCACCTTGCTGCTGAAATAAACTTGATTGATTGAAAACCTCATGCAAAGAAAAACACAAAAAGCCTCCATCTGCATCCACTCCATTTAAACCATTCCTAATCTGTATCCAGGGGCCACACAAAGCTACTCCAAGGACCGCAAATGGCCCCCGGGCCACACTTTGGACACCCCTCACCCCTCATGTTTCAGCTCTTTTAAACGCCCGCTGAACGGCGTTTCTCCTGCCGGCGGGACGAAGCGTCGCAGCCGACGGCGTTAGGATCTGCTGGAACACCTGGAACATGGATGTTCCTCGAAGCCGTCCCCATATGGACGCTCTAATCCAGATTACAATCTGTTATCGCCTAAATCCTGACATCCACATGCTCAGCCCTGCATCCAGCTGGACTGGACCAGCCGGACCGGCTGAGCGGACCGAATGCTTTCAGTTGCAACTCCGTCACTGATTCTTTCTCTCCTAATGCTACAAAATATGTAAAGAAACAACTTTTAAAATATTTTTTAGTCAATATTCAATAATTATCACATTAATTTAGAATAAATGATTTTAAAATGATTTTATATGGAGTTCTGTGTTTTATCTGATAATATATTATGACAATTTTTCATCACGATCCTCTCCCATAGCATCTTATATTACATGAAATTTTATTTTACTCCCCCAGTTCTTATGTTTTTTTTTCAGCTCCTTTGTTCTTTTTCTGGTCAGAAACTTTTCCATTTCCAAAGCAGCTTGATGAATTAATCTGGCAGCCAATCAGAAAATCCCCTCTCAGACGAAGCTCTGATCACATCACTGCGTTCAGGAGCGCCGCGCCCGAAAACACGGAAACGCCAAGGTGAACTCACACGTGTCCGGTCTCATGAGCCACGACGAACGCAGACGAGAAGCCGTCTTCGTGGTTGAGGGTGCAACTCCGGACTGGGTGGCACATCCCTGTGACCGGAGCGTAACCTGGACAGAAGATCAGCGGAGAATTAGAAACATCCAGACCAGAAAACGTTGACTGAACTCCAACTGCTGTCGCAAAAAATGTGACTTTCTCAAAGTTACGCCGTCTTTCAGGTAAGTGTTAAAACATAAACTAAGTTTTTGTTTAGCAGTTAATTATCAGTGGTGAAACTTTGACACAAATGACAATAAATGATAAATAAATGAGCTAAATTTCTCCACTCTTCAGATAAAACTGCACTGAACAAGTTATAATATCAGTTTATTTAGAAATCACTACCAAAGCAGTGAGGAAGTCGTGTTTTACGGTGAGATCATTTTAAAACAAACAGAAAACAGAAATATTTGAAGACAGAAGAAACAAATTTACACAATTAAAACAATAAAAAATTGGCAAAGAGATAAAAGTGAGAATTTAAAACAGTTAGTGATGGACGCTGCCCGATCTTAACTGGGAAAGCGTTTTCAATCCTCCACTTCTCACCCCAGAGATTCACACTTTTAAATCCATTTGACCTGCTGACAGAAGGTCAGCGAGTCGTTGCATCAGTTCAGAGAGTTCACAGAAACCTATAAGCGAATAAAAAAAATCTTAAAATAATTCACAACTAAACTGGAAGGCAGTGGAGTGAGGTCAGATGTTTTCGCTGCCTTGAACTTGATGAAAATCAGCCAGCAGCGTTTCAAGTTGGGTTTGAGATTGAAGCAGCAGCCTGGAAAATGTTTGAGAAAAGTTCAACACAAAAGAAGAGCAAAAAATTCAATCTCCAGTTTGTTTTTCTGTTAAGAAGGCCAGTAAAAACAGGACAAAATGAAAAGTTTTACTCCAAATTTTATGAAACGTCGGTGGCTCTGCTGATGGCATTGGGTTATCTTGACTTCTGTCTTTTTTACTCATGTTAAAAACATTCAGCACTGAACACAGGTGTTTCGGTTTTCTTCAGAGGAAGACACACTTGGTGTTTGAGATAAAGAGAAGAGAGAGAGTTGTGTCTATGAACAGCAGGGTTTCCAAGGAAACGGCAGCAGAGTTCAGGCTACATCCATGTTGACATGAAAACTTTGGAAAAACTCCAGCCTTGTGATGAGGATGTAGAGGTCTGTGGTGTCCAAACTGCCGTGAATTATGTGACGTAAAAGTGCTGAAATTTTGCACCAATTTGGATACAAATAAAACAATAAAGCAATAAGAGAAATAAAGAAAACTCCACTGCATTGTTTGATAACTACTACGCTGTAGAAACACTAAATTTTCTGCTGTTTCAGGACCTGAACTGTGATTCAGTTCACCTTTTGCTTTGAGCATTTCAGCTCACAGTATGTAGAGAAGACCTGCCAAGCTCAACGCCTTCAGGCTGCACCCGATACTTCATATCCCATAATGCACAGCAGCAGTGACCCATGGCTCCAGGTGAAGCTGCACCTGATGGAGACGCAGCAGGAAAAGCTGCAACATGTTCATGTTGTTAAGTATTGACAAAGTAAATCCCTCCTGCTGCTCCCAGAAGCTGATCCCTGAGGTCACGCCTCATACCTGCTCTCAGAGATGAAGCAGACACCAGGCACAGAGGCATTCTGGGTATTTCAGGAATTTCCACTGCATCTGCAGTCAAAACATGTCTCACTTTATCCGACTTTTACCTCACTGACGTCAGACATGAATCCGAATTCAGCTCCAGACGAAGCCAGCTATGGTAAATCTGGACGTAAACTATGGATGACAATTATAATTATGAACTATAAAAGAGTCAGCATCACGTCACATCCCTCCTGTCTCAGCTCCGACTCCACATCCAAATTTCTCTACTGACGTTTGAGTCAACGCCCCACAGACTGTTGCTATTAGTTACAGTTTCTTTTTATCAGCTTCTTTCGTCTAAAGTCTGTCTGATTGGAAGCAAAATATGAAGTTTTTCATAATATGAACTGAAACATCATTAATTTCAGTCTCTTCAGTTTCCTTTGTTTTGCCACTGCATTATTCTCCATTTCATTTCCATAAATTTTAACTTGCCTCACCTTGAAAGCTTCTAAAAAACAAAAATCTACGTGACAAATCAGTCATCAGGTAATTAGAAGAAATAGTTTATGTGCTTTTAGTCTTTGTTTTTTACAATTGGATGCTTTATATGACTGTTTTTTATTTTCCTTCATTCTCAGGGTTTTTAAAGTTCTTTCTGTCAAAAGGATCTTCATATGAATCTTTAACTTTTCTGACTCTGGATAAGATATTTTAGTTTTTGAGGCCTTCACAGTGTTTTAGTTGAATTATTTAACTGAATTACTGTCCATCCTCTGTACCAAAAGCAGCTTTAGAGCCAGCAGAAAACCTTCATTCACTCCAGTGCAGTGATTTTAAGGCTTCCTTGTGTCACTTTTTGTATTTCTATCTTTCTTCCAGTCGTATTTTGCTTTGGTATTTTTGTCCCTTATGGTCCTTTTCAGTCTGTCGTAGGACAAGAAAACACAACTTCAGCTTAGTTCAAATCAGCCTGAAGTGCTTTGAATGTCTTTCTGCTTTTAACTCTCCATCCCAACATCCAGACACTTCTGCTTTTATGCTTTTTCTCAGACTCTAGGAGATTCTTGACAGCGTTATTGCGGAGAAACTTCATGCTGTCATCTTCCCATTGTGATGCTTTCAGACAGCACTTGGCTTTTAGTCTTTTAAGGTTTCAACAATCCCTATTTGTAGGTTTCACTTCATGAGCATGGTTCTCTGTTTTTTCTTTGTAAAATGTCTTTGATGATTAACATCGTTCATTTTTAGCCATGTGCTGCTAAAATCAGCTGTTTTGACAGTTTGCAGTTTGGCCTCAATACTCAGCAGCAAAAACAGATCATTTCAAATCCAGAAGGATTATTCTCGAATGCAAAACATTTATAAGGAGAGAAGCAAGAGCGTAAATCCCATCTCATTATTATGGGGACCATAAGCAGGAAAATTTCTTAGGAGCAATTTTGGGGGTGTCGGCAAAGTTACAGTGAAATGTAACGTAAAATGTGGTTTAAAAAGTTTCAAGCTGCAGGACCAAACATGACTAGTAATGCACATCAAACATGTTTTATTCTCAGTAAACAACCTGCAGAGAAGTGAAACTAAAATTCAAATGTTGCTTAGATACGAGTTTTGTTCAGTCTGACTGATCTAATCTCTGCTACACCTTCACAAACATTTAAGGTTTTAAATAAAGAAGCTTTAATGAGTAACTGCTCTTAATAAAATTCCTCATAAACATTGATTTATTGAAATGGCCTATTTAAATTATAACTTGTTCAGTTGCTTTATTTTTAAGCCTTTTTTTAGTTTTGGCGTGGCCTGGGTAACTGAGAACTAAACAGTAGATATAAATTAATATTATAACTTAGACGTAACATTTATAGCACCAGGGTTTATAGAGAAAAATATTCAGATTTTATTTTATGGTTTTAAAGGCTCTAAGTTGAAGACAGAGACAAATAAAGGCATAACTTTCTGTTTTTTCGATCTGTTTTCGGCTCACACACTGAGCTGTCAGCCCCTCCGTCCCGTTTCAAACTCTTCTAATTAACTTAAAGAGTTAAATATGAATGACATGTTTGCTACCTTTAACAAAAAACTTAAGTCTATGAAAGCAGTGTAGCAGTTTTGCTAATGAGGCAGCTTATCAAGATTCAGCCAAAGTAATGAAATAACAAACTGCAGTTTGATTTATATTGTTAATGTGTTTCTTCTTATTGAGGAGTGAAAGTAAATAAAAGGTTTACATGTCTTTTGCTGTAAGTAATTACTTACTGGAGGGTTTTTTATGTGTGCTGCAGAGCCACAGCTAACAGCTAACAGCTAGCTCCTCACTTTTCTAGACTTTTCCAAGATTGGGGGGGTCCGGACCCCCTCGAAGCCCCCAGGGTTTACGCCTATGGAGAGAATCTGTGTACAGCCCAAAACTACTGGATCCAATAAGAGCTGAAACGTTAAAGCCTTAAAAAAATATAGTTTTAAAAGCCAAGAAAACTGAAAACCTTGCAGAGACAAATTTGCATTTACAAATGAACTGTGTGAGATGTTTTATTCAATATCAGATATTTAAAACACCAATTGCAACATTGTTTAATGTAATTCAGGCCACTGAGTGTCCCTACAGTCTGCAGCATAAGTAGACACAGTGAGAATTAATTTTCTCTTTTTCTTGAAATCCTGTCTCCACTTCACAGAACGACCCGACTGATTTGTTAGTTCATTTTTATGAATATTTCTGGTTTCACTTGACTTGTTTCAATTTCTTTCCTCTAACTTGCAGATTGTACCGTCTGGGGAAAAATGGTCTCACTTGAAAATAAAATGTTATTTTCAAAGAACAAGTCACTGTGTGTTCTAAGTTTTAATGGCAGGAATACAGACAATAATAAATGTATCAAATTCTCAAAGGGATATAATATTTCAGAAACAGTCGCCTCCAAACCATCGGAATAGTGTTTGTAAATGACAATAATAATAATAATATAAAAGATTAGCTTGATTGAAAGGGTGATGAAAAAATGTGAATTTTAGTTTCATAGGAAGCAACAACCAAAATCTGAAGAAAAAGTCACTGGATAATTTCTCCACAGCTGTTAAAAAACAAAAACAAAAGAACCAGACCATGAAGATGAAAGCAAATGTAATTTGTGAGCTTAAAGTTTATTTAAGAAAACATGTTACTGATGCCAACATGTTGCTTTCCTAAAATTAATTAATTCACTTTCTCCAAAGTTGATTTGATAATTAGATGCTTTTCTCCAGTGTTTATGTGAAATGAACATCTTTTCTTTCAAACATCACATGCGTAACGTTATCTTTAAATGTGTTTTAGGGTTAACCATTTACAAAAAAAATAAATAAATAAATAACAGTAGATGGATTTATAGAGTTGGAGTGATAAATATAATGCAGCTAAACATTCACTGGACAAAACATATAAGAGAAAAAAAAACTGGGACTTTCAACTACTTCCATTCACTTTTTGTGAGTTTTTACACAATCACTGTATTATTTGCCTGTATAAAATAAGCTGCATTTGAGACACAGCTGCTTGGGGAAAGGTGCTAGTGTCTATGTAGCACATTAATATTGCTAGTTATCTGAATTGGGGCTTAAAGTAAAATATCTATCTGAATACAGATTCTGCATATCAAAATGTAGGTTTCCTAGTTCACCATATGTGGTTATTTCACCATCATGATGAACTACAGCTAGACTCAGAATGCTACAGAGCACTTTTAAAAACCTGGGTATGGAGCCGGTTTGATAGGTCTTTTAGCTACGCCTCTCATGCAAAATTTCTCCTAATCACCCAATAAATCTTCAACTTTTAGATGACACGAGTTGTCTAGGAAATTTTACACAGAAAACATTGATCTCTGAGAACAGTAGATGTGCTACACCAGAATGTTAAACTATCAAGTGTGTTATATAACTCTTCGCCAACTTTTGGCAGCTTTCATAACTATCTTGTGATCATCTTCCTTAATTCACAACTGTATATAAATATCAAGATACAACCCCAAAAAGAAATGTAATTTATCTGCAAGATGAAAAAGTAATAGGTGTCATATTTTAATTAAAATGTCAAGCTATCCAACATTCAGCTTCTAGCCTCATGCTAAGGGGTTTGCACTTGATTGTTCTCACTTTTTCCTGCTACAGTATTAAGCAACAACCACTTGATACTTTAGAAAAGCACAAAATGTTCTTCTTCTCCATGTTTCCCATTAAATTCCTGGTGTCCGTTCACTGTCAGTGGGCTTAAATTTGGTAAATTGTTCTGTTTATGTCAGCCTGTGTGAATGATTCAATTTCAAAACATGTCACACACAGAAACAGAGGAGCTTAATGATATTTTGCTTCCAGCGAGGCTCTAAACTTGTCAAAGTCTAACCGCGGCTCAAGGGAAGACGATAAAGTCCTGACAGTTTGATGCTTTGTCTCCAGACAGCCCTGAACTAATTCTGTTTGGACTTGTAACGTCTACAGGAAGCCACAAAACCAATCACATCTTAATGTCCTTGAAGGAATCAAAGCGAACTAAAGCTGCCCCCTGTGAGGATTGTGGTTTGATTGATATCAGATGCTGGTCTGTTTCTCCCAATTGATTTAAGCTTTAATTGATGTAATACAGAAGGTGGAGAACATAGGCTAAAAAAAAAAAAATAAATAAAAAAATGTTCCAGCCTGCAGAACAAATCTTATATTGTTCTGAAGAGGCGGAAAATGAAAGTAAGCAACCTGGCAGTTACAAAGAGCTAAAGTCTGGGTGGCTCAGTAATGACGCACAGTGACTTTAAAATTTGTCTTTTCATCTATTAAATTATAACAAAGTCATTTAACCTGGATTTAACTAAAATTTTAATAAATTCCTTAGAAACTTTTCTATCACCCACCATGTTTTTATGCTATTCTCTCATCAAAAACAAACAAAGTATTCATTAATTGCCTTAATTAATACTTAATCCTGAATGGACCTAGCTCCGCCTTTGAGACACAGCTCCTCCCCCACTCAGCTCCTTCAGACTAGCCAGCAACAATTAGCAAACACCTGGTGTATCTGCTGAGCTCATTATAGGAGCTACTGCTCAGTGAAATGCTGGTAAGAACATTAAAGGGTTAACAGAGCCACTGGAGGCAGAAGAACAGATTCAGCCCAAAACGTGAAATGTTTTGCTTGCAGAAAATTGACACAAGAAACAAAAAGGAAAAACAGCTGAAGCCTGGATATGAGGCTGCAGATGTCACTCATGTTTCATTTCTCTTTGGCTTAGTGGGAACCAGATCCATCACTCGCTGCAAAACGGGCAACAAAAGACAGAGTTCTTCTGAATCTGTGGCAGGAACAGTGAAGGCAGAGGGTCTCTAATAAATCCTCATTTAAACAGGATGCTGTCATTTGCAGAGATGAAAGAGAAGGATAAAAGCTTGTGCTGTTATGAAAGGCATATTATTCGTACAGTAATGCCTGCATGTCCTGATTTTAGACATGAAAGATAAAAAAGTGAAGAGTCAGTGAAGTAGTTCAAAGTGTTTTTTGTAGTGGATCAAGCCAAAACTCTCACCTCTCAGCTTGAAGTCGTCTCACACTGAGCTTTCAACATTTCTCTAAAATCCTGCAAAGTGTGAAGAAGAAAGGATCGACAGATCTCAAAGAGCTTAGACGAAACAGCAGAGATCACGCAGTACTTCAGCAGAAAGGCCCCCCAGAGGCGCACTGATACGAGAATATAAACCCAATGAGCAGCCAGAGGACCAAGAGACAAGCCTCTCTGTTAAAGTGGATGAATTAGAGAAGGCTGGACAGGAACAAAAACGAAAATCACAAAAGACAAGATGGAAGCTATGCGCCCAAACCAAGATGGTGGAACGGAATTGATCTGGAGTCAAACAGTCAAAATGGCTGATGGCAAACCAACTGGATGTTGAACTGGTGGAACAGAGAAGTTTTTCTCTTCAGCAGTGGATTTGTAACCGTCTCTCCTCGCCCTGCAGGTCTGTCTTCATCTCCCCTGTTGCTGTTTTTCTCTGCTTGCCATCATATCTCAGATTTAAACATGGAAATTCATTACACTACCACGAGGCTCAAACTCCACTGAAAATCAAAAAGGTCCAAAATAATAAAAAAACACGAACTTCAGAAACATTAAGAGAGGCTTCCAGCATGGGCCTTCTTAGACTTCTGCAACATATGAGATAATGTTTATGCTAATCTGAACATAATAACTCACATCATTATTGTTCATTATTAATGAGCAGGATTATTTTATTTGAAATGTTATATAAACATTTCTTTATATTTGTATATTAAATCAAATATAAAAATAAGCCATTGTTCCCCCAGATAAATTCCTCTGTAGTTGGATCTGGCTCAGACTTTCCTTCTGTTATTAGTATTTAATGTTGGTAAGTGTGCAAAAAAAAATGTTTTTGTTCCTTTACTTTTGTCCAATATAGAAGTTAACCTACAGTTTAAAAATAACTGAGGAGATGAGATAATCTGTCTATTTTTTACATAATCTGTCATTTTTCAGTCATAGTTGGAGTAACTCATGGTTAATCCAACGTTATGACAGCATGGATGCTTCTGGGAGTCGGTGCCGTTTCTGTGTTTCTGTCACAAAAAGCTAAATTTGTCAGGATCCTGACAGTGGAGAAGCAGACTATTTAAAGCCAGATATGGAAAATATCCATTCCTGTTTCCATATTGGATGCTAGCGCTCACTGCTGAGGCCATTTGCTCAGTTTCTCTTTGTGATTGGACATTTATTTGATTGAATGACCTCAAGCTGCTGTCATTCTTATCTTCTCTGAACACAACTTTCTTTAAATCTCCACCGTACTTTAATGTAAGCAGGATTTTGTTCGTCCTATCTTCTAGAAATGATCTCCTACCTGATATATTTTTTGTTACTGCACAAATTATTAAAAAGGTGTTCATTTCTGAAAACAACAGCATTATGTAAAACTGATTTAGCATAAAATTTATATATGATCCCATTATTTCTGCAGTGCAGGAAACACAATGGTCAATGAAAAAAAGCAATCTGCATGTAACACTGTGCAGTTTGTCAATATGTGTTTTCAAATCTGAACTTTACAAACCAATTACATCTAAGACTTTTGTCTTGAAATGCCACATGTCCACAGAGTCACTTCAGACCTAAACACTGTGAAACCAGAAGTTTTAGTTAAATATGTTGGTGTGGAAAAATAAGAAACAAGTATTGCTTCGGTTGAATACAGACTTTAAAAATGGAGGGATTTATAGTAAATGTTCCTCCAGCACAAATTAAACAGCTGATTTGAATCCAACTTCCATCTAAATAAGCTGTTTTAGTTTCCAAAGTCAGAAGCGAGTTCATTTAAAGGTAATTTCATCCAGACATCGTCTTCATCTGCATTGATTGGTTAGATTGCAGTGTTTACCTTCTTTGCGGTGGAAAATTAGATATAGATTTGTAAAGTAATGGCTGTGTGTTTGTTCTGTTTCTTTGCAGAAGCGACGCGGTGAATTGTCGTCCTGAGCAACAGACATCATTATTATTATTAGGATGATTGGAAGATGAGCTTCTGATGGCTAAAACATGGCTGCTTTGAATTCTCAGAATATAGTTGCATTAAGTTTTGTTTGTTGCCAATCAATAAATTTGAAAACAAAGTGGAAACATGATGAAACAAAACTAAGCATAACTGCATTTTATCATCTTATAACTTTACTTTCTCTCTAATAACTGCTTCCACCGTTTGGACATTTTGGGTTAGAAATCAAGTTTGAACAAAACTTTTTTTATTGTTTTTAATAGTCCTTCAAGTATATAAGAATCAAAATATATACTTATATATTTTGATTCTTATATATTATAAGTGCCTTGCTTTTAAGAGCATCTGGCTTAGCTAACAAGGTTGTGAAAGTAAGAAAAGTGAGTTGCTTAGAAGAAGAAGAATTTGTTCTGCCTTATGCACAGTGGCTTGTTTCTCACAGTATGATAAAAAAAAATTCAAGAGCTGCTCCAAGTGAAACAAAGTGAGACTCTTCATGACATGTTTCAACAAATGCATACATAAAAAAGGCAACTAAACAGGACACATCATAATTTTTGATTTGTTATAAACACTGGAATTAGTGAAAATATGCAAAAAGACGACAAACCTGAATAGGCCTGTCACAATACATTTTTCTAGACAATAATTTGTCATTTAGAAAGATGTTCTGCTCAGGTTCTGACCGGCATTATTATTCTGACAATCCTCATAACAAGAGTCTACATATTAGTGAGCTATGAAGAGGTTGTGCATGTCTCACTTTCTTCCACATAACCAGTCCATGTTTTATTATTAGGGTGTTTCTGCGCTACAGCAATGTAGCTGTTAAAGCAATAACTTATCATCACGCTCTCTTATCTGACCACTCACTGACTGAGTACAACAGTTTTCAAACAACATCTGCTCTGTCCTTAAAATTAACTTCCAGCTAATGCTACAGACGTGGAAGATTAGAGTTCAACCACTTCATTCTATATATTCCTGTAAATAAACTTGTTTAAATCTATGGTTGTGCTTCCTGTTATAATGGATGTGACTTTAAGGACTCTTTAAAGAAAGTGTTTATTGTCTCTAAACAACACTCACCACAAGGTGGCGCTTACGAATCAAGTTGTTTATAAAGCAGTAAAGAATACGTTTTGTGTTGCCTTCAGGTGACTGGTGACTGCTCCAGTAGTATGGAGAAACTCTGACGTCTTATTCAATCATTTAAATATGTTACTGCTGCATGATTCCCCTGTAGCAACAAATCTTCAGTGTGACACCCAAAGTGTCTCAATTGAAGGAAATAATGATGTTTTTCAAAGTAAAAAACAAGTCAGGCATCTAAAAAAATAATTTTAAAAAGTTACATTTTTCTCACTTAGAGTAAAGACATTATCGATTCACTTCTCTTGGAATGAAATAATTCCAGCGTGATGTTGATCGCTCACAGATGAAGAGAATTTGGTGTCTCACACAATTTGATGACATCAACTAAGAATTCATTTATTAAACAAAAAATACAAATATTTCTGTAAAATATTTATATATATTTCAATGCAGTTGGTGCTAACAACGCTGCTACATTGACCTGTTGCTACGTGATGGATCTATTACTTGTATTAATCAATGGGGAAGGTATACCTAATAAAGTGGGTATAATTTTCTCACTTTTTTAAAATAAACTCTGCTTCTTATATTTTCCCAGCAGTATGGGGTGGGTGTGTGTGTGTGTGTGTGTGTGTGGGAGGAGGTGGGGGAACTGTCAACGTAGCCAATTATTATTCCCCTTTGGGTTAAAACTGCCTCAGTTTTCGGTTGTTTTGAGGAATATGGAGTTTATGCAATATTTTCAAAATATGTTCCTTATAAAAATATGAAATATACAAATTTAAAGCTTTAAGAATGAAGTTTAACTCACGTAAGCTCAAATTTAGCTAGATGTTACATTTTCCCATAAATTATTGTTATTTTTAAAACGATTTTCAAATGGCTTATTAATGAAAGTGTGTTCAATTAAAGATAAAACCTTTACATTATAAATAACATTTAACACTGGAACTAGAAAACATTTAACCCCCCCAGCCCCCACCAAAAAATAGCAACTAAAATGGATTATGTCTCTGTAACAAAAATTGCATTTAAACGAAATATTAAACAGGGAAAACAGGCAAAAGTGGCAGGTAGTGCAAACTGAAGACTTTGATTGGGTGTCAAATCTAAAGGGCAGCATCTCTGTAGCAACTGTTGTCCAAATAATTATTTTATTAATTTAAATTAATTAAATTAAATTCATTACATTTATTTAAATTTATTATATCAATTATTTAAATTAATTAAATCAATTGAATTAAAGAAATTACATTTATTTAAATGATTTATAAATCAAATCCATTTTAATTGATTTATTGCTTATTGTGACTGATTTATACAACATTTTTTAGAATTATTCCAGATGTTTCATGTCTGTGTTCAGAGCGCTGCGGGCTGACGGAGGGCCCGATCTGCAGCGGCCCCGTGGGGCCCGCCTTACCCTGCATGCCGGTGGGGCCAAAGCCCTGGCGCGTCAGGAAGATGGCGTGGTCGTGATGTTCGGCGTGATCAGGGTCGCCTTTCTGCTGCACAAACGCCCAGCGGCAAACGTTCTCCAGACTCCGTGATGGGTTTCCTCTCTCAATGAGGCTGATGGACTGACAGACGAGAAAAAGGGAAAAGTGCTCAGATCATTTCCTCTCAGGCAGCAGCTCAACATGACAGGTTCATCATAAGCAAGGACACAAAGTAACAACGGAAACCAAACTCTGTCCAGAATCTAAATGGAAATATGAGTTATTTTACTTTATCTTTGCTTGATTTGAAGACACATGAAATGTGAATATCTGATTTTATTTCAGTTTTAATACAGACAGATATATAATAATTGGGTTTTTTAGTGATATAGTTTTTTGCCTGTACATAAATCTGTCTGACATCCAAATCATTACACTGGAAGTTTGTTCCACAAATCTGGAACAAACTTCCAAAACCTGCATAAATGTCAATGGTTAGAGAGAAAATCACACATTTTATTTCTAGAGAAAAAGCTGAATCATGCACACATTTATGCCAGTTTCATCAGCAGGAATGGGTTAAAAGTCCAGTAAACTATTTGTTTGGTTTGGAATTTGTGAAAATGTTTAACATAATTCCAACATGGAAAATACATCTGGATTTAAAGAAAGTAATAAAAACGCACCAACAGCCCTTCTTCCTAATTATTTTGACATTTAGCAAAAATAAATAATTGCAGAAATCCTAACTGACCTAAAACAGAAGAAATTCACTTTGGTTTGACCTCAAACAGAGAAATAAAAAAGGCCATTCATGTTTTTACAGAGTGTGGAAAATTCAGGTTTCCTCTGAACAAACATGCAGGCCAGAATAACAATGCTAATTACTGATGAAAGGCGCTAACGTCCATTAGCAGATGGTCTCCCACACACAGCGCGACATAACCTTTGCTCTTAATATGAAGAATTAATGAAAATTCACAGTGGAAAAGCACGAAACAGTTATATAAAAAAATATGAAGGTCAATGTTTCACAAAACAGATGAAAAATAAATGATTTATTTGGACGTTAAATCTTCCACAGGCATTGAACTGTATGACCTCCGTTAGTTTAGGGTCATCAGTGGTTTTTCTCATTTGGGAGAGGAAACAAGGTTTTTCCCACAGCAGAACTCATTCTGTCTTTTCTTTTGTCTCTGGGAGATTTTACTGGGAAATCTCAGACTGTCCCATTTGTGTTTATTAGTTTTAATTATCTGTATATTTACCTCGGAAATGGCTGAGTATTAAATAAAACCCAAGTACATTCATTTGTACTCACTTGAAGCCTTATTATTTTACTTTTTACTGACTTGGGTTTAATCCTATTATCTTTACTTTCAGATACTATTATTTTTCTACAAATTCAATCAAATCTGCACTAAATCATCCTAGACAAAGATAATTAAATCTCTCTGTGGGATTAATCTGAATATCAAAGCTCCTGGCTGTCAGGACTTTATGTTGAATCTTTTTCACCAGAAGGTTTGAATATTACAATAAATATTAAATGTTAAGTGGATGACCCTTGCATTTAATAAAATATTGTTACTATCTCAAAAGAAAACTTATCTTTTATCATTCAATGGATCAAAATCTGATTCTAATGATGATTTATGTTGAGAATGTCAGTGATTGTATTATTACTTATATATGAAATTTTCTGGAAACAGGGAAATTAAAAAATGGATAATTATCATCACCGGTCATGTTTTAGAATAAAAATCAGCGAATAAGATCACAGCTTGCATTTCTCAGGATAATTATAGGATTTTAGTGAAAAAGAAGACAGAGGAGTCAAAAAATGTACTAAAGTAAGACTAAAGAAATATCTGGTAAAAAGTACTCAAGTACTGAGTAACTGATCGAATTATCAGTCATTTACTATTTAAAAGTTGCATTATCAGACTGATGGATGTAAAGTTATGTGGACATTTTGAGTATTTTATGAACCAAAATGAAAATAATTTATATAAATAACATAATTGCGAAATAACAAGATCAGGCAAAAGAAGATTTTGCCACAAACTGCAGGTGTGTCTGTTTCTGGTGAATGTTTGGTGAAAACATGTTTGTTTTTCACTCAGTGGGTAGAAAATCCAGAAATTTACTCAAATAAAAGTAACAATACTTTATAATAAAACTATCCAAATAAAAATAAAAAGTAAAAATACTCCTAAAAGTATTTTTTTCCAAAAAAAGTTCTCAAGTAAATGTAATTAGTAACTCTGACAGATGAAAGTCTGTAAATGTGCTTTGAATGTCGCATATGAACAAATTAAAAGGAATATTTTCCTTCTTGTGAAAACGATTTCTACTGATGGATATTTCAGACTCACCTTGGCGTAACCCAGCATGATCATCCTGACCAGAACCACGTTGATGTGAACCCCCAGCGACTCGTCGTGGTAAATCTCGTTCACCTGGAAGCGCAGCGGCAGGAGGGGGAATTAGGAAATATTTCACTTATTTACACAAACAGCATCTGTGTCACTGGAAAGTTTCATCGCCCGACCAGTCAAGTCTGTGAGCCGCAGTGTAATCACAGACCTGAGCCGCTGCTGGCAGCAATAAACAGCCCATCACTGTGTCCTGTTATCAGGGTTCTGTTCATGGCTGCTGGAGGAGGAAAATAAACTGTAATCATCTAAACAACAGTGGCTGAACCCCCATCTAAAATTGCAGACAAATTTAATTTCTTTAAATGTCTTAAGATGAATTCGGTGCTGCTTTTGTGAGAAAGCAAGATCTGTTTTGGACACCGGCTGACGTTTGAGAAATCCCTGAAAAGGGAATGAGGAAAATTCAGGACAAAAGCAAAAAACAAAACATGAAACTTCTCACATCAACATGTGAAAAGCTGCTAGACTTAATGTCAATACATGCAGAATAATTTGTGGAGTAACTGATTAATAATTAAATAGGAAAAGCAGTTAATTGAAGTTTTGTTTTTTCTCAAAATTTGAACCAGGTGAAGCTAAAATTGCCACTTGATGAATTTTGGCCAGAACATAATTACAGTCAAAAGCTTGTTTTTTCATCTTATGTTAAAATCTATATATCTTTTGTACTGTTGTTCTTTCTGAGTCTGTATGTAATGTCAGTCCATCATCAAAACCAAACCTGGAGTGATCCCTTGATTCTTTATGCATGTTTAAGCAACCTTATTATCTCCATGGCAACCACTCAGCTGCAAAACGCCTGGTTGGACCTAGCCCCGCCCTCGAGACGCAGCTCCTCCTCAGAGGAGTTTCCAAGCCTCTGCCTCACAGAGCAGCCCTCCTCACTCAGCTCCTTCAGACTAGCCAGAAGCAATTAGCATCTGCTCATTATAGGAGCTACTTCTCAGAGCAACGCTGGTAAAAACATTGTTAAAGGGTTAATAGAGGAGCAATTTTGTGGTGACTTCCTGAAGACGGAGTTTCAGAAAGAACATGGGCTTCTTAAAGAGACGCAGGCCCAATTTTAAGGCCTTACATTACACAGTCAAATTTATTTTAAGTCATATTTGACAGATTAAGCATTTTTGTAACAACTGAAGATAACATAATTACTTGATTGTGCTATAAAAAAGCACTTTGTGCCCAGAAAACAGACAATAATTCCCCTTTCAAAGAGGAATGCTGATGTAATGACTTTCTGAAAATGAAGTGTTGGAACTTCTTAAAGAGACTCAATGTCTGGAAAACACATCAAGTAATCCATTACTAAATTAGTTGACGACTATTTGGATTAATCCCAAATCATCACGATTAATCAGATTAATCGTTTCAGCCCTGCTTGTATCCAGTTCCTCATCACCATATAGCTGAGGGTTGGAATGTAAACGGACCGGTACCCTGAGCTTTTTCTTCACCACAACAAACCGGATCAGTTCCTGTTCATCTCCTGTTTCATCCCAGCAGGAAACGTAACGAGCAACCAGAGTAAAAGCCGGTGGGGAAACGTGTGTAAAGGAGTCCAGGGTTCTGTAACGGCTGGCCTTCAAGCCCTCAACCCCGTCAGTGTGATGGGAGCCGCAGTGACATCTGCCCCCCACGCCACCACGTCTGCCCTCTGGCGCCTCTCTACACACGCCAGCTTCTTGCTAATCCAAACATTTGCATATCCATTGTTGGTCTGCATGAACACCAAATTACTTCCAAATCAGGACGCTCCCGCTGAGCGCCCCGCTGGATGGTTGCACATTTATGTAGAGAAGAAACCTTATTGCTTTTCAAGATAATGTGAAAAGTTACACGATTTTGTTTAAGGAAAAGTTGTGTATTAATCTAATAACCTAACCAGATCATATTTATAGCATATTGATTCTCCGAGATTTGCAGAGATGTCATATTGCGCAACGTGTGGAAACATGGAGATGAGACGTTTGTTGACAGACTGGTTGCCGGTCGCAGTTCAGCCGTGCTGTGCAGAAAAATGATTGACTGTAAGTTGAGCAGCGATCAAGTCTGTGAATAAATCAACATCTAGTACCGCTCTCCGCCTCCCAGAGCGCCGCTGCCACTCTGCGTTTCATTTATTTCTGGCCCGATGATTTCTCACTAAATCTTCTCCATCTGACTGTCCTCAGAGCAGTTTTTGTCCCTCATCGACTCGAGTGCTGCAGCACCAAACAGCAAATCCATACCCCATCTTCTGCCCTAAAAACTTCACATTTCTGATGAGACAATTTTCCTGAATGTGACTGAAGAAATGGCTGGAGGAGACAGATTAAACTGAACGCTCTACTGTCAGCTGCTCCTCCAGATCTAAAAGTTACCACCAATCAGCATTATCGCCCAAAACGCTAATGCTGCAGTTTCTATACTGCTTCCTCGCAGCTACAGCAGAGTTAATTCCCTCTCTGCGCACCGCATACGTTCAATCTCGCTTTTTATGCAAGCAGTTGAAGCACACCAACACACAAACAATAAGTGTCTCAGAAGGAGGAAAGCAGGGAAGAGATGAAGGTCTAATCAATGCAGCAAACTCTACAGTCACTAAAGCTGACATCCATCCAGCGGAAAACACACACAGAGTCACCTGATATCAGCTTTTATGGCCCGTTTGTGTCTCTTTGGAGTAATTTCCTCTGTATTTATAGTCGCTTGCAGTCCGGCTGCAGGTCAGAGTGACTTTCAAATGATAAATATGAAATCATTAAGCACCACAAAGACGATCGCAACAAAACTTAAAGCTAAGGGAGTTTTGGAGGCCAGACTCCAAAATGTATTTATTTATTCTTACAGTCAGTGAATATTAGGGCTCTAGCAGAACTTGAGTGTCTCCACAGCTTTAGTATTTGGGTCTGGTCATCAGTTGGTTCTGAAAATTGTTAAACTAAACAATGCAAAACTGAGTTTCTAATGTAAAGGGTTATTTCTCTGCTTTTTATCATCTGGACTAAGTCAATAACATTTGAACATGTCAAATACACTAAAAAGAAATTAAAATACTTTAGCAAATACATTAGTCTTACGTGCTGAAAATATTGTGCAACAATCTAAATTAATTTTAAGCATGAATTTACTGTGGATTTTTCTCAAATATAATTGAAATTTCAGAAAATGTGGTTAAATATGTCATGCTCTTACAGCCTTAAACTGTTTCCTCAAGAAGCTGAGGCTTTTTTCTGTAACACAAAATATATATTTTTTCCCTGTTCAACAGAATGCTAGCTGGCATTTGCTTCAAATGGATCAGGGAGAGAAAAAAAAACATTTTGTTGATCTTTCATGTTCTAAGGAGTGCAAAGATAAATACAGTGGCAGAGCTGTGTTCTGTTTTACAAAAGCAGAAACACTTTAGCTGGTTTTACGTGGGCTGTGTTTGTACACTTATCACTGACCAACAATCTTTAGGACTTTAACTTCATAAACCAAATCCTAGCAGGCAGCAAACACAGAAGCTCCTTCTGTGTCAGAGGAAAATGAAGGAGAAAACATGGTGATATGTTACAAGTTTCCAGCTCTGAATATGAAACCGAATATTTGTTTTACTATTTTTTTCTTCTGCTTTTAATAAAATCTCCATCCATGTGGGTTAAAGTTAGTGAAAATGCCATAATACCCAAATGCTGTTAGAGTAGGTGGAGATAATCTTCACAGAAACATTTGGAGAAAAATCAAGACCTTGGAAAAAAGGTTAGTTAAAATAATTGTAAGTCATGTTTTTTAGCATTATTAACATTTCTTTTCTTTACAATTCACATTTAATTAAAGGGTTGGTGTTATGTATATTCCAGGCACATAGAGCCATTTTATAGCCCAATTCAGTAACTGTTATAAAAATGCTGCATATATATCAAACATGACTTTAAAGAAATTTGGCTTCACAATTTAAGGCCTTGAAATTGGCCTGCTGTCTCTTTAAGAGGACCGTCAAAACGCCCTCAGACTTTCTTCCTTTAGTTAACTCCTACTCCCATTCCCTCCATTGGAGACATTTCTCTCCTCCAGCAGTTTGTAGGAGACTATCAGCATCAGGTCGCTCCATTAAGGAGGTTCAGAGGGGAAGAATGTGTCTGGTTTTCTGTGCTGACCTCATCTCGTCCTGTCTGTGAGCAACATGGAGGGAGGATGTCAATAATCCTCTGAAAGCGGAGAGAAATCCCAACAAAGAGGCTCCAAAATCTGTTTTGGAGTCTAAAATTAGACCAATGGAGGCTGTTCCAGCAGAAAAATAATACGATTTGCAAACACCCCATATGGATCTCCAGATGCCTTTACAGTATGCTGTGGATGCAAACACATTTATTATTAGTTATCATCCCATGGCTGGTAGCTGCAGCAATCAGTTTTTAAAAATATAATAAATGTCTTTACAGCTGTAAACTCATCTGATGCATTAATAACTTCCACTATTGTGAAAACAGATGAAGAAGCTGCTGAGTTAACGCCGTACTTAGAAACTGATTCTGTTTTAGAGTTCAGAAAACTAAGATGAGCATTTTAATGAGGTAGTTTAACAACAGAAAACACTCACCTTATTTGTGTTGAATAGATGTGCTAAACTAAAAACATAAAGCCTAATTATTAACTATGATTATATATAATTAAGCACAGAATTAATTAGTTACTTTCATTCAACTGCAGCTTGTTTTAAATAGGAAATTGGCCAGCCACCTCTAAAAACAAAATCGCTTTGATAACTTTTTAATTTGCATTTTTATTAAAATAAACTTCATGATAAATATTTTTGATACACTTTTCAATTAATAGTTATCATTACAGAAATCAGGAATTGCTAATAGCTTTTTGCATGTTTCATTTGTTTTTGTTTTTTATCCTCTGGGGTAAACTTAGAAGGCCTCCTTTCCATCACCCTAATCTTTACATCTCATCACAGATCATCTACTAGATCCAGTTGTTACATCATCATCCAGGAGAAATGACGGCTGCAAGGTCAGCGACTCGACCGAATCTCTTAGGTCAAAAACTATTTTACCATCTGGAACAATAAACTGAACTTGTCTCCAGTGTTCGATATGTTGAAAATAAAATACATTTTATTTAGATTTTTTCTATATTACTGCATCGAACTGACAGCATCATTCTGGATTTGAACTGGATGGTTTTGTTGTCTTGTGGCGTCACAAGACATAATTTGTCTTGTAAATCATTGGAGTTGCACAAATTTCAAGTCTGATCACTCATAAGTGTCAATATAAAATATGATAATTGGTCAAATGAAAATCTGCTGGGGTTTTAAACATTGGACTTACAATCTGCTTCCTCTAAGTGATTCGCACAGCAAACACTAACAACAAGGCGATGGTTTGTAGGATATTCTGACTGTAAACCATTTGGTGAGAAACCAGAACTCTAAAGAATGAAAACTAAAATATTATTGTGATTATTGTATTGTTTTTTTATTATTTCCCCTTTAGTTCCTACATGACAGTAGAAAACATGGTCCACATGGAAAGTGAGATTTTTCATCTTTGGCCAGATAAATGTGGAGACTGAGCCAGTCCAAGTCGTCCAACATCAGTGTCCGACCTCAGAAATGCTTTTCTGCAAGAATGATCAAACTGTGAGGATTTGGGTTTTTCTCTGTGTTAATTTAGGTTTCTGTGTTGTTTTCAGTTCATTTAGTCTCCTGTTGTCCTGTCTACCCCTTGATTGTTCCCAGCTGTGTCTCGTTTCTCTGATTCCCTCTGTGTATTTAATCCCACCAGAGTTTCTTGTTCCTTGTCGCGTCTCGTCTGCAGTCAAGTTTGTCTATTGTCATGCTAGTTGCTATCAGTATAAGAACTGTTGCTGTCGCTCGCCTGTGCTGCCTGGATTATTTGCCTTATTCATCATTAAAATCATCATTCTTTCACTCCAACCTGGGTCCTCAGCGTCATCCTCACTACACAAACATTCCCATAAATACACAGAGGTCAGCTTTCCTAAAGGGGTTTATAAAGGAGAGTCAATATCACATTATTAAATTAGAAAGAACGTTCATATAGTCAAAAATTCACAAGAACTAAAACACAATTTCTGGTTTTCTTCACTTTAGCTAAAAAATGTGACAAAGTTTTCATCAAAGCTGGTTACCAATCAGTTGATAATGCACTTCATAAAAAGCCAAATCAAACAGCTTTTTTCCCCTCCAACTATAAATACTAAACTCCAGACGTTTGACTCCTTTTCTCAGAGGGAAGTGCTGCTTGGAGCTGCTGTTTGGGCAGATAATGGATCTTCGCTGGACACAACATTTTCTTTGAAGCCTGTCACGGAGACCGAGGCGATGTGTAATAACTTTCCCCTCCGACACTTTCCTGAAAGATGTGAGGCAAATATGAAGCTCTTATCGATCTCTTGACTCCCTGAGAGGGAGAACTGATGGCTCAGAAACGAAGTCTGTGTGTCTTTTTAACTCAGCAACAAAGACCGAAGCGGCTTCACCTTCACCATCTGCAAACTAAAAGACAGAGAAGATTCCAGAAACAGAAAGGATGCACGACTCTGTCAGCCAAATGGGCTAAAAAGAGAAGAAAAGAAACAAAACTGTAATAAAATGTAACTAAAAGATATAACTATTCCAAATGATATGTGGTGAGTATTTTTATCTAAAACCAGGAGTTTGAAGTGCTGAGCAAAGGTAACATGTTCTGACTCCAGCCCATCGATTGACTCTCCTTCTACCTCTTTGCTTTGCTTCATGATTCCTTTAAGACTTCTGCCACATTTTTTTCTTCCTCTCAACTTTCTTATTGATATTTTTCCAGATACAGCATTCTGTGAATAAGCAGCTTCAACTATGTGAAGTTAGCAGTTTTCCCCATAATCCTCCAGGCCATTTTCTGTATTTAAAAACATTTTAGTAATTTATTTCTGTTAAATTATGTAAAACTGACATTTTTTAGCTTTCCATCATGTTATGAAGTTATTTTCTCATCAGAAACAGACCAGGAGTGTTGCCTTCATTCTTTCATTCTAATCACCATGGCAACCATTCAGGCAGACCTAGCGCCTAGGGCCTTCGTGGCGCAGCTCCTCCCCCACTTAGCTCCTTCAGACTAGCGAGCAGCAATTAGCAAACATCTGGTGGAACTGCTAAGCTGCTTCTCAGAGCAACGCTGATAAAAATCTTGTTAAAGGAACAACAGAGGAGCCATGCTGTGATGACTTTCTGAAGGCGGAGCTGCAGAGAGAGCAGGAGTTTCTTAAAGAGACAGAGGCCCAATTTCAAGGCGTTAAATCAGGAAGTAAAATTTCTTTAAATTATATTTGATGTTTACAGCATTTTAAAACAAATGAATGAAATATTTACTTTATTATGCTACAAAATGGAGCCCGGAAAGTACATAATATTGCCCTTTAAAATGAATAGAAATAAATAACTGAAATATATTACTCTTTGTGAAATGAATGTTTGCTAAATATGAGCTCCGCCTTTTCTATTAAATAGGTGAATAAATGAGCTTTTCCACAATAGTCTGACTCATTGAGATGCTTCTGCACCAAAGGATTTTATCTCACATGATGGATGGACATGTGAGGTAAAGAAAGTGGTTCATATAGATGAACATAAACCACTAGAGGGATTATCGGAGACATTTCACTTTCCTACAGAGTCCCATTTATAACAATGGATGGAAACTAAAGGATCACCTCATTCTCCGCTGCACTAACAAATAAATTCAAGCAACAGGTTGCCAAACCGCTGACAAACACAAAAAGCCTGAGATGCCTGTGCAAACATACAAGCACCTTTAAAGCTTCAATTAGCTGCAGTTCTCTCTAGTAAAACACATATGCTTTAAAAAAGAGACTCCATCTTAATTAGCATGAAAAATCAAAGACAATTGGAGGAAAAAGAACCAGAAATATGATGAGGAGAAGAATGTATGACAGGAGGAAGACGAGGAGGAGGAAAGGAAAACGTATAGGAAGATAACAGAGAGGCAGGGGAGTGAATTGTGGAAAAGGAGACATTAAAGAAGATAGTGGGTAGAAAGGAAAAAAAACCAGAGCAGACATGGAAGGAGAACAGTTCTTCAGATAAGATTGCTATAACTATAAACATAAACGTACAATTTAGGAGAGGAGGAAGGAGGAGTGGAGAGACAGAGCTGTGGGAAGGTGAAGGTGAGCAGAGTGAGGATTAAAGAGGGAGAATAAGGCAAACGCTGGGATCCAGACAGATCCAGACCAAAAGACACAGCTGGCTGCAACTGGACATAGAACCAGGCCCAGAACCAGTTCCTGTCAATCCCAGTAATCAGAGAGCTGAGGCCAGACAGAGCTGCCAGGCTGCAGGGATCTCTGCTGGAGAACGACACCCAGAACATCCCCCGCTGCAGCACCGCTGCACGTTCACATGGAAGAGGTCTCAGATTTGTTTCTGTGATGTTTTCCATCCTGTATTCTAACTATTGGGCTCTAGCGACACGGCTTCAAAAGGTGCAAAAGCATCTCAGAGTATCTGCGCGTCATTATCTGCAGCCTGCTGCGCCGCGCGCACAGGGAGGGCTTCATCTCCAGCTAACTTGTTGCTGAGAAACACATGCGGCTTGTGGAGCCACAAAGTACCAGCAGCAGCAGCAGCGCTTCAGAGCATTTATCCTCATCTTCCGTCTGAACAAGCACGTCTCATTAAACCCACACTACAGACATCGCAGCACATAGCCAATTTCTCCCAGCAGTTGTGAGGTATTCCTGAAACGCTTCTGACAACTTGACAAGCTAATGCTGCATGTCCAACCAGCCCCCCTGAGACCAGCGATAGCCTCAGTCGATTGTCAAATTACCATGAAAAGCATCTCGGTGAAATGACCCTGCTGGGGGGCAGCGGCGTCCACGACACCAGCTCAGAGAGGATCTGAACTGAGGTTGTTAGGAATCTGATTGAAGCCTCCTTTGTGTTTGGATGGCCAATTATCTCACTTTGAGTCAATGTGAGTTTGAAGCACAGAGCGGCGGACAATAGGTTATTACCACCGAGAACTCACCTGTTTAGATGGCAATTAGTCACAACAGCGTGACTTCTGGAGGAGATTAAAAAGCTCCGATAGATTAACTCCTAACTGGATTGCATTTGTTGTAAAATGTCTAAGGTTAAATAAATTGGTGTAAAAATGGATTGACATGTCAGAGGAAAGGGTTTTAAAAGCCTCAGTTGTCAGAGTCGCAGCCTTGCAGTCTGAAAGTTGTTGTGCAGCAGTCTCCAACAGCAACACTCCTGAATCAAATGGCTAAATTATTTCCTCAGTATGATTTCAGAGTCTGGAGAAACCTGATAAAGGGCCTCTCATTTCTTTCAGGTGTTTTTGAAAAGTTGCACAGTAGCAGCTCTCAAGGACTCATTATTCTCAGCATGTTCCTCAGGTTGGTTGTGAGGGCAATGTGAATATAATGCTTATTGTACTAGTGGTCATAAATGATCAGAAGGCTGAATGTAGCACTAGAAAATGTTTTGTTGTATTTGCACAGGTCATCCAAACCACTGCTGTTCAGCCCAATTTCTGCAATAGACTGTGACTCTGCTACGTGATGCTGAGTGGAATCTACCCAGAAAACTGTTTCTAATTTGCAAACAGACTGTAAACCGATCCTCCATGTGGGAAGCAGAGGGACTTTGTGCTGTAATTCCTCTAAATAAGAGAAATCTTGAATCTTGCAGGCACGTTGTGTCCGGTTTCTCCCTCTCCAGAGAGTTAGTGGCTGTGCTCCTGCTACATGTTTAGCAGTGAGATTTTAGGCTTGAATAGCTTTGCTAATATCCAATTAGTTTTAGTGCAACTTGAACACAACAATAGTCTTTCTCAGCGTTCAATCTGATCGTTTTCAGAGCAAAAATTAACCACCAGTGGGCCAACAGAAGCAGCTTAGTTGTCCATTGTTGTTGTTTGTGGATATTGATTGTGCATCAGATTTACGGCTGCACCAGAAACAGAACAAAAATACAATGACTCCATTCAGAACAAAAAGGGATTAAATTTGTTAACATTTTTAATGACTGAAAGCCTGTGTTATTAATTATTTGAAAAAACAACATGGAGAACAAACATCATGAGACACAGCAGACATGTCAGGGAGAAAGAGGTGGAGGAGCTTCGGTCAGGTTCTGAAATAACATCCGTAGCCACAGAGCGTTTCAATCCATCATCTGACAATGGAGGGTGTATGACACAGCTGCAGACCCAAACTGACCGGCCGGATAATGAGAGCATTAGTCAGAGAAACAGCCAAGATGCCCACTGAACCAAAACCATCTGCTTTTATCAGATAAAACTCACACTCCAAGTGAGTCACTCATAAAACAAAGATTGGAAATGTGTAATAATTAATGTTTCTGCCATGCCTGAACCTCTTTCATGTTTTCTGCTGCCCATTCAACTCACCTAATCAGTTTTAATCAGCCCACCTGTGCCATGCCTTATTATCTCTCCCTACTTCTGCGCTCTCTCCATCTCGACCTCCCTGTCAGATTATCAACAGTATTTGCCGGTGGAAATCCAGAGTCTATCTTTCATTGCTCTCATGATTTTTGTTTGACCTGTTCATGTGCTCGGATTACTTCCTCCCTGGTCCGCAAAACACTTCCTCTGACAAGAATGAATCTCAATCGCTTTCGTCTCATAGCATCTTGTTTGTTTAAATTGTATTTCATGCTTTCATTTTATCTGGGGACAAACCAGCCAATCAGGTTTAAGGTCTGTGATGTCATCGTATAAACAGGCAGAAAAGGCTTTAGATTAAAAGATGCAAATGAAGGGGCATCGGTGCAAAATCCAGAAAAAAGTCAAATCTTTACAGCTTTGACATTTTTCTGTTATAAAACTGACTTTTAAACGTATTAATAACTTTGTCCCATAAGTGATTAGTGAGATGATTTCAGCAGGAGTCACAGCAGGAGGCCTAACAAGGAACGCTTTAAATAGAGACGGAAATTCAGTGACATTAAAAACATGACTTCAATAATCATCTTTCTCACTTTAAGGACCACAGATTTGGAAAAGTAAAGAGTTGATGAAAAGTTAGAGCTTGTACTTCTAATGTGAAAAAATGGTTCAAACAGAGAATTATGCAGACGCTGAAACACTTCACACTGCTCAATAACTTCAATACATCATTTTTATTTTCTTTCTTTAAAGCACTAAATAACTTTCTTTGTACTTGCAGGTTAACTTTGTGTTTCCACTGAAGTTTGATTTTACCGTTTGTTTTAAATTGGTTTCGATTGTTTTGTTATGTCTGACTTTCCATCTGTGAATGATGTGGTAAGTAACAAAATGTCACATTTACAGTTGGACATAAGCAAATATTTCTAAGTTAGCTTCACAAAATCAGTGATTGTGATTACAATAAAATCCAAAAAACAATCACAATATTCTGGAGGGACTGATCAGTGGTAAAAGTTTTATCAGTTCTTTCTGGAACAACCGGACTTTTGACAACATGTGGCCCAAAATGAAACTGAGCTTCACACCACTGCTTTAGAACAATGCTCAAGTCTTTAGCATTTTTGGATAAAGTTGCTAAGAACCACAATGGACGGTCTAAAGGGCCACATGCAGCTCCAGAGTTGCAGGTTGAGAACCCCTAATCTAGACATAGTGTCATTTTTCCTTTCAGCTTAGATGCATAATGACTGTAAAATAAAAAGAAGTTAAACTCTTAGATGAGGAAGCTTAGTGAAAACACGGAGGTGGTGAACTCTGGAGAAGAACTCATGAGCGCGGAGGCTGACATGTGTCAGGCCTGATGCTGCGTCTGACAGTGATGCTGCTCAAAGTGCCTCAGCGTCTGAAGCATCACCCAGTGACACTGCAGCCTGCTACGCCCGGCATAAACCACTGCACTGCCTTTCATACTGCACTCATAACTAAACCGCTCAACTCAACACTGGATCACAGATATTTCAAAACTCAGCTAGTGTCAACAAACTAGTAGTTCTATTTTAGATAATCTAACACGTTGTTTATGCTTGATAAGAAAAGGTTTGATTGCTCTTTTGTTACACTCACTTGTTCCAGATAGTTAAACTAATTTTTAACATGAAAGATAACCAGAGTAAATACAGAATTTAGTTTTGAAATTATGATTTTAAGTATATTTTTCTTTATGATGTAAAATAAAACTACCCACACAAGGCACTGGATAATAAATCAATAACAATATATATCGCAATGGACGTGATCAATATGAATAGGTAATACATCTGAGAATATTTAATATTCAATAGAATATTCACTGAACTCCGATCCAGAACCGCACAGCATTATGGGAAATGTAGGCAGAGGAAAGGCTTCTGTCTAATCAAGTTTGGTGGCATCAACTAACTCACTCACTCTTTGGTAACCTAGCAACTCACTCAATATCTGGTTACCTAGCAACAGCCTGTTGACTGGCTTGCGCAGCAGCAGTTTCAGGTTTCTACACTCTGTTTTCTAACTGCTTAGAAATAAAAAGTGCGAAGAGGAAACTGTGGATAGAACTGGAAAAGCCTCAACACCAGTTATTCAGATATTCAAAAACAAAAAACTAATCAATAATTATCGGTATTGACTGATCTGAAATGCTTATGATGTGATAGGTTTGGGTCAACGCTGAAAAACTGAATTGCGACTCCAGTCTGCTAAACCGGTGAGCTAACCTTCGCCGTGTGGGACTGTTTGTCTCGATTCCGCCTCATTGGAGGGTAATCCAGGTCATCCCACTGCATTTCAGCTGGATTCAAGTTCATACTTTGACTAGGCCACAGCAAAACCCTGATTTTGTTTTTTGGGGGTAATCAAAAAAAAATCATAAAAAAATCAAAAAAAAAAATCGAAGGGCTCACTGATGTGCTTTGGATTATTGTCCTGCTGCACAACCTAAACTAAATGCAGATAAAGGTCATGACCTCCTGACTGGAGATTCCCACCCAGAATCTCCAGGACCGACCCATAAAAAGGTTTTATGGGTCTAAAAAGGTTTAGAGGATCTACAAGATGTTCTTTGGTAACTCTGAATATTGCTGAATATATTCTCCAACATGCATCTCCATTACCTCCATGGCATTGTTGCATTGAAGTGATAAAGTACCTGAGCATTTTCCTCCATCTGAACTCTGAACTCTGTTAATATATTCATTTTTCTTTAAACTTTCTCTGATGTCATGTTTACTTCTTTCATATAAATTAGACAGAGTTGTTCTGTGCTTTAAACTTGGTAAGCGATATGCAAAAAGCCTAAATCCATCTTTTTAAAGTCTGCTTTTAGGTTGTTAATCCATCTTTTAAAACTTCATCCTGTGTATTAGGAACCTCAACATTAGAGTTCACATATTTTACGCCTTTTTATTTTATGAATTTAGCAAGGACTTGAATATGAAAATCATCAGTAAGCATTGTGGTCTTCTGCAGTTTAATGTCTGTCAGTATTGCCTTGATAGGCATTTTTTTAATAACATTATGTTTTATTTCCTTCCATCCTGAGGAACAGGTTGGGGAATTTAAACAGATTAAAGGTTTAAGCTGAGCTGCAGGACCGTTTTCCTTCAGGCCAGGAAGGTCCATAGCTGCGTTTTCTTTGAATAGATGCAGCGTTCGCATTCAATCCTGGTCCTTTAAAGCTGCCAGAGGGAAACTTTTATTACAGTACAAAAAAAAAATCCAGCTTCTATGATTGGTACTAAATATAGCTTTTAGGAAACTATATTTCCTTAAAGCTATTTCTGTTATCATAACATCTTTCGTTCACATTTCTTCCAATCCAAAAATGGTGAATTATATTGATTTGGAATAAAAAAGACTTACGATGTTCATCAGAGTCAGGAGGTAATTCTGCACATGCTCCTTGCCATGAAAGCGAACCACCGAGTCGTCGACTCCCAGCAGGATTTCGATGTTGTAGTCGTTTTCTCCGGCGTCGCGGCGGCGGCGGACCGTCTGGTTCACCTGCTGCGTCAGAGAGTCCAGCGTCCCGCCGACATCCAGCTCTGGTTCTGCACAAAGAAAAAAACTAAATGAAGTTTCAAACAGCTGCTGGTTCAGTCAAAATCTACAAACAGAACAAATTTTTTAATAATTGATTGAAAACCACATTTAAGCCTTAAATTAGGTTCTATATTGAGCTTAAATAAAATTTTTCAGATTCAAATTTGAAAAAGACATCTACATAAAGAGTAAGAATGATCATTTTATTTACATTTTATTTTTAAAAATGCATGTTCAGTATTTATGCACACTGCTAAAACACAAAATCTTACCAAACATTTTTTATCTAGTTTCTATTACAAATATTTCATTACACTTGAAATAAAACAAAACTAACTTAGAGGTAACTTTTCAGCAAACAATATGAGCTGTTTTATGTCAATAATTTCTTGATATTGATAAAAAAAGTTCTTGTTCTATTGGCAAATTATTTCAGATTATGTCTTGTTATAAGTGAAATAAGCAGCAGCCAACAGCATGTCAAATAGCATTGTTTAGTTTTGTGTAATCATAAAATTACAAACTTCTGCTCTGTCGTCATTAATGCCAAGATTACTGTTTTTATTTCATGCTGGTTTTCTAACAGTCATTGAGGGAGAAAGTTTAAGACTTTGTGGGAGTTTGTTCCAGTTTGTGATGCCTCTGAATGGAAAGGCTGTTTGTGCATTCAAGTATTTCATCATCCAGAGCTGCATTTTATTTCTAATATTTTAGATACGCTCCAAGGTAATCCATGAATACTGAACAGGAAATAGCTTCACTTCATTGTAGGTCAAAATAAAACAATCTACCGACTGATGAATGACATCTAACAGTATTTTTTAAATATTTACCTCAAAACCAAAACCTTTTCACATAATCAGCAAACTCCTGTATCCATCTGAATGTATATTCGTTCCTCCAGCGTTTCATTGCCTCAGCCTCCTGTACTTATTATTCAGGACTGTTTACTCTGTAGCCTCGACTTTCTGAGTTGTTGACTCAACAACTGCAGCGCTTACGGCCCTGAACACCACCGATCTGACTTAAACCTCGACTTTCTGGGAGAATAAAGGAAGTGTGACACTGCAGAGCGTTCAGATACAACTCACGTCTGCATAACGAAGGCCGGCGTGACGTACTGCCGGGAACAGAGATGACCAACAGTTCACAGTTATTTGAGAGGCGTTTTTACAGTTCACAGAACCTCCTCTGAGGTTTCATGACAGAAAAATACCATCCGACTTCAAAGCAAGCTTCTCCTTGGAATCCAGATGAAGACGGACTGAACTGTCTGACTTGACAGAACTGAAGCCAATCTGCAGCCAGAACAGACCATGGGAACTGATAAGGCTTCGTTTTTGATGGACGGACCGCCGGTTCTTAACTTTACCCCAAATATTTCTTGGCCGTTCACTCGGACGGCGTAATATCTCTGGAAAACTAATGAGAGGCGATGTGGATAAGAAAGCCTTTATCCCGTCTCCTCAAGAAAGCCGATCTCCTTCAGAGATCTGACGCAGCGGCCATAATGTCAAAAAATTCAACTTTCTATAACAATATCTAAAATAAAAATCCTTCTTTTGGGCGTCAGCCGTCTGACTGGATATTGCAGAAAAGAGCTGCAGGTCTAAAACCTGTGGAGATAAGCTTGGCCGCAATTTAAAGGAATCATGGCGATGCGTTTAAGTGCTTGGTTTGAAGGTGGGAGATCACAGAAAGGCTGTCATTAAAGCTGCTGCTGGTTTTGTCTGGTTTCAACCACAGGGGAGAGTTTTACTGCTGTTACTTTACTATAATATAAAACTGATGTTAGACACAAAAGGATAGTCTGGGAAATCTAAGTGTTTCTGAAAGTAGCTCAGTAGTTCACTTACATCTAATACATGTCAGAAATTCAATCATATTTTATTCTTATCTGCTTTGTTGCTAACAGTTATGTTTAAGCCTTTACAGTATTTTTAGGTCATTTTATTAACTTGTTTAATTGAGTCATTTTTTTAATTGCTAGTTTTGTTTCTGTATTTGTAGTTTGATCAAAAAAGGTCTCTCTTGTAAATGTGATCTGTGATTTAAATGAGAAAATCTCTATAAAAACAGGCAAAATAAAAAAAATAAAATCTGACTAAAGAGGGATTATAAATCCCCACTGGAGCAGGAACACATTCAGATCTCCCAGCTGAAAAACTTAATCTGATTAGTATTAATATACTATTAAAATACCAGTAAAATGCTTATTCAATAATAAACATCTTGCTGAAAACATAAATATGAAATATGGCTGGAGGCGGTTATAAATATTTCTGTCTTGCCACATGGAAATCTTTGACCTTCACTGCATCGTTTCTTAAACATCAGCCAGTTTCTATGAAACATGTCATTTAAAATGTTTTATATGTTTTACTGCAGCCTGGTAATGCGATTCAATTTAATTCAGTTTATAATATGGAGCCAATTTACAACAAATCCCTTCAGGCACTTTGCAGAAAAAAATCATTTCAGTTCAGTAACATATACAATCCAATTGATCCAGTTGTCATAAAGTTCAGTTCATTATTCTGAATAGTTTAAAAAGTTTTCTATGAAAGGAAACCCAGCGAACTGCATGTGTCCAAAACTTTATCAATATTCCACTAATGTTGAAAACCCCACAATTAAAATCAGGAATGAATCCGTTTTTTCAGGCGACATCTCACTATGAAACATCTACATCATCCTCCTACCACTTCCTGTCGTCTCGTTCGTTATTTCTGCCAGTAAAATCATCCGGTAGTTGATCATGTGACTCGTGATGTGAAAAGTGTTTGCACTGCAGTTTTGTGAAATACTTTTTTTGATGCAACCAAAAAAAAAAACACAGCTGAACCTCACACAAAAATGTTTTTATTGAAAAACGTGACTTTTTTCTAAATCAATTTGTTTCCATTAAGCAAATGTATTTTTGCAATTCAAATTCGCTCAACTTTCAGTTCAACAGTAACTGACTTATAGCATTCAGAGACAATCAACTTTACAACAATCCCTCATACTGAGCATGAATGTGGCGACAGTGGAGAGGAAAAACTCCCCTTTAACAGGAAGAAACCTCCAGCAGAACCAGAACCGGGCTCAGTATTAACGGCCATCCGCAGCAACCAACTGGAGACAGTGCAATTAGAAAAATAACAGCTAATGTAAAATAAACAATACAGAAACAAAAATTACCTAAAATAAACTGCTACAAACCTTCAAAAGCATAGAATTAGGCTGAATCGATCTTCCCTTGCGGATCAGGCTTGATACAGATGTTAACATCAGGTCGGTGCATCTCCAGAAGAAAGAGATGATAAAGGACAGATGCTGCAATAACTAACCATTTGGTGCTGCTATTTTCAGACTCCATCTGACAACATTCCTGCATATGAACTCCAATATTAAACCTAAAATAGCAAAACTGTTACTGATCTTAAGCCACAAATTTCAGAGTAGCATGAATTCATTTCGATATAAAGCAGAAGCAAAGGCGAACGTCTTCCTTCAGCAGGCAGAAATCTGGACCCACAGCAGCGAAGTGGAGCAGACATGAAACCAAATATGGAGTTTATGTCAGTTTATGAAGACCACTCAGCAAACAAACCAGCGTCGGTAAACAAAGGTCACATGGAGCTACAATGACCTCGTGTGTTCAAAAATACGCTTATTCAGCAGGGTTAGAAACGAGGCTGGTTACAGCAACACGCTGATTGGTCTAAACCAGAGGAGAGCAAAGTTCCCAAACATTTTACTTAAGCAAACGCAGCACCACTTCAGCATATTTTTACTCAAGTAAAAAGTTGTCAAGAAATTACTACAGTAAGATTACAAAAGTATTTGGTAAAAAGTCTACTCAAGGACTGAGTAACTGATCAAATTATCAATCATTTAATATATAAAAATTACATCATCAGACGGACCAAAATATAAGATTAAGTGGAAATGTTGATATTTTCAGGATGAAAATAGTTTATATAAACTTAAAAAATGAGAAACATTTTCCAAATCAGTTTCTATCAATAAAAATCTATGAAACTTTAACAAAAACTGCAAGTGTTTGTCTGTGTCTGGTGAAGTTTTGGTTAAAACATGTTTGTTTTTCATTCAGTGGGTAGAAAATCAAGAAATTTTACTCAAGAGTGGAAATACTTCATAATTAAATTATTAAGTAAAAGAAAGAAGTACAGGATAGAAAAAATACTCTGAAGTACATTTTTTCAAAAAAGTAAATGTGACTGAGTGTAACTAGTTACTACCCCACTCTGGTCTAAACCCTTGGCCTCAGTGATTAACCTGGACTGAAAGGTCACACAGGAAGACATCTTGGTGAAACTCTGCAGTAAACGATGCACAGAAATCCAGTGATGCTGTAAAACTCTCGGACATCTCCAGCCATAAGAAAAATACATTTTTAAAAGTTAATTTGTGCCTGTGATTGATTGGAGCGGCAGCCTGGATAAATAGGAAGAGACGGCTGCCGCCTCAGTGCGGCGCGGCTTCCACAGAGTTGGGATTGTGGAGCATTCCTCCGCTGTGCCGCTCTCGTCGTGACTCGGGCATTCTTGTCGTCCTGCTGCTGAGTAAACAGGTTTTTCTGAGGTCTACTACTTCAAACGCACGGGTTCTCCTCAGCAGCGCTCCTGTTGCCGCCGCCTCGCCGCGCCACGCCCGGCAGACCCGACCCCGGCCTGCGACCCGCTCCCATGGGAACCATGCAGCGGCCAGCGCCGGCCCACACGGGCTGCAGCGGGGCAAAGTGGCTGCAAGCTACCGCAGGCTAAAAATGGAGCCGAGGCCGGCGCCTCCCGTGGAAATCTACTCTGACTGCTGTGACGGAGTTAATATACACTAGATTAACTCATTAATCTGTAACTTTCATCCCTAAAACTGATTGAGCTTATTGATAATTCATTGTTAAGCCATCAGATTGTTCAACACCAATAATCCCCCCACTTAGACTGTCTGAAAATGCTAAGTTACCAATATTTGGAAATATATTATTATTAATATTTTATTTATTTATTTTCTGTGTTGCTCTAAACAATAACATGTCGTTGCCAATTTCACTGTCGGGTTTTTGTGCAACGACAATAAAATAAGTTTAAGTTAAAGTGTCCACGATAATTGTTGCTTAGTTTGCTAAATAGAAAAATAAAACACTCTTCTGTAATGTGAAAAGAATGATAAAACTTCACTCCATGAAGTCAAAATCAACGTTACTTATTGGCTCAATAATTTTTTACATTATGTTATAATTTTTCTGCCTTACTGCATTTTTTCCTTTAACACATCAGCAATTTTTGGTTGATAAAGTTGTTTCTATTCCATCATGCAGCTCAGTTGTACGAACGATATTCAGGTGAAACTTTAGGAGTTTGTTGATGTGTTTATATTTATAAACAGAGACGCATAAAGTCATTTTTTATCCCACACCAGATTATGTTCCCATTCTGGTACGGCTCCGCCATTTTTGTTTCTCAACTAGCAACTAGCTCTGCTTAAAGACCAGTGGTTCCCTCTGCTGGATGAAGGCTAAACTACAACACTGAAATGAGAGGCGTAAAGTTTCGGCTAACAACTAGCTTACCTAACGATTATGTTTAAAAATAACAACAGATAAGTAGCTTAAGAGCGGGTCACTCAAAATAAAAGCTAAAGACACTTATGTGATCGGAGGAATTCATGTCTTCAGGAACATTTTTCAGTTTCTCGGGTTGAACTGAACTTTTATTGGTTTTAGAACATGATGTTGTGTTACTGCAGGGCAATTTCACATCCGGTGGTCTGTGAATGTTAAACAGGTTAAGTGAAAAAGTTTGAGGAAGACTGGTCTATACATATGTTATTAACTGACTGGAACTCATTTTAATCTACTATACCTTTAATCAACAATTGATTTAATTAATTGTTTGTATCCCTAATTCATTCTTCGCTCCAGAGCCGCATTAGACATGTAGGTACGTCAACAGATGTGTATTCTTATTTTTTCACTATAAAATTTAGGCCAAAGTCTAACCCTGTGTGGACACAGAAAATAAATATATCTCTAATCATAAATGTTATTCGGTCTGACAGGAAACTAACAAAACATTCTCATTATTTGGACAACATCCCAAATTTTCAACAACCCCAAGCAGCATGTTACATTAAAACGTGGACCGTAATCCTTTTATCTGTTCTCTGTGAAGCAGCGCTGGGCTGCAGGATTGACCCATTTACTGGCGCCATGTCAGGGAATCACTCACAGCCTCATCAATACGGACGCCAAGAAGCAGATGAAATCTACCCTAAGCTGGAAGTTGTTCATCTCTTGTGGCAAAACTAGTAAGGCTTTAAACAAAGTGGATCACAGCAGTCACTTCAAACTGTGGAAACAACGTCTACAAACCCACAAAATATCAGGTTGGTATTGTTCAAAAATGCAACCATGCAACTCTTTTTGACCTTTTCATGTCACATTTCTACAGAAGCGTACAGTATCACATTAAAACATGACAAAAGTAAGAATTATTTTGTACATACGTAATAATTTCAGCCAGTAGGTGGCATATAACGAGGGTGAGTGCAATGGCTAACAGGAGTTGCTTTGCCAAATCAAGCCAAAATATTTATGAGTCCCTCTGGACTCCAGAGTGATGCGTAAATAGGACCGTTGTGCTAAAATATTCTTTAACAGTCAAATCAATCAGTTTTCTCTGCCTACAGCCAAACTGCTATTTTTTTGTGATTTTGCGATTGCAAAAATTCACACAAAATCAAAAGATCACTGCACTTTTCTGCACTAATGTGCAATTGTTTGATTAAAACTAAGTCTGTTGCAAATTTTCCATTAAAAAAAAGCTAAAAAAAATGGGTTCACGTGATTGCTATCCCCCACCAGCAGGTGGCAGTATTTCTTACTTCTACTACACAGTTGCCTCAGCCTAACTTGATGTGGAGTTAAAGTCTGTGATCAATGAGAAGCGGATCAAAAAGTCACATTTACCATCATGCACAAGCACAAATATCGCAAAATTATTTGCACATATTTTTAAAGTAACACAAATCAGTGATTTTGATTGCATAAAAAACGCAAAATCCTGAAGGGAGCGATCAATGTGAAAAAATGTTTAATAATATTTCATTTTAGGAAGTACATAAGATTCAGACGCTGCTCATTATTGATATTTTAAAAGTTTCTTTATGGGTTTTATTAATACATTTTGACACAATCAGCTCTTTGAGAACATTCATGATCTTCATATAAATGAAAATGATTTTAACAAACTTTGTCTAAAACATGCAGAGATACTGATGCTAAAAGGACATTTTCCCATATTATGAGTGAAATAATCTACCAGTGAAACTAGAACTTCTACATCAATATATTAACTTTATTTAAGTAAATAATGTAGAGAAATTATTTACTTAAAACAAACTAATATATCTTGCTGAAACGTTACCAGTAACTTAGTTTTGTATTATTTTAAAGGCACTAAGATATTTGCACTAGAAACTAGACCAGAAATACTTTGTAAGAGTTTGTGTTTTTGCAGTTTAATGATTATAAGTTAATGTAAAATCCTCAGACAGATTTAACTATTAAACATAAACAGTTCTTGTCATCTTTGAGGATTCAAAATATTCTCACTTTAGACTTAACTAAAATGTCATTGGCTTCACATTAAATATATTAAATTAAACTGGATTTAAGCATGAAACACTGAAAAACAAGAATGTAAGCCAGAGTTTCTATTAAACTGATATATGAGGTTTCTTTGCATCCAAAAAATGGTATTTTAACAGGGGTGTGTAAACTATGTGTCCACTGTAAATCCTTCCAAAATAAACTTTATTATGAGCAATTACTGATTTCGTACTCGATGACTCAAAGTGGAGAAGCTCCAAAGAGAAACGAGGGTGAAACATCAGAACAGTCAGAACGGCTTTCACTCAACAGTGGAGTTAGACTCAGGAGTCAGAGCCACTAAATCATCACAACGCTGTCATGTTTCAGCACATTTCCAGTTCATCAGCGTTAGCCTCTCATCCCCTGAGCGCGGATGGTTGGAAACAGCTTCAGGTATGATTCATGGACTGTGAAAAGGTCAGGATCGCCAAACGCTGACGTTCAAAGGAGAAGACGTCTGATCAAAACATTCGACATGCATCACAAATCCAACATGTCAAGAAATTATCCAGCCACAATTCACTTTAAATCTAGTTTTTGTCATTCAGGCAGATATTGTTATACACTGGTAGTGGCAGCTGAACTGCTGCAAACAGCTGCTTCTCTTAAACCTGCAAACTTTACAGAATGAATCTGGTTTCCAAAGTTTTGGGGCTCAATTGAGCAACACTTTCTTCAGATCACTTCCTATATTAAGTTTCATAAATTAAATGAAAGCTGATTTGGGTGCAGCAAAGTCGGATGAACGAGGTTCTACATTTTATAAAAAACTGGCTATAAAAAGATGAATACTTTGTGTTAACATTTTCCATTGTAAAAAAATAAAGTCATTTAGGAAATAACATTACAAATAAAACACCTCCATTGGGGGCCGCACAAAATCAGTCCAGCGGACACAAATTGCCCCCGGGCCGCACTTTGGACACCCTTGCATTACAACGTCTCTGCAAACTAAAGCTTTGGCTTTAGTTTGCTTTTAATCTATTTTATATTATACACTTTGTGCAGCGCTTTGTGACCCTGGTCTGTGAGAAGCGCTATAGAAATAAAGTTTACTTACTTACTTACTTACTTCCAAGTAGGAAAGACAAAGTTTCTATAGAGAAAAAGTTTTAAAATCATACACTGCATCTCTCACAAAAACAAAAGTGCCCTTTTAAGAGCCACTTTGTGTTTTTATCCCCCTTGTGAGACCAGCAACCTGATAAATGAGCAATTAACTCACCAGGTATGAAAGACGTAGCAAATATAAACCATAATGTCTTGTTTCTATACCAAGATCCTCCAAGCCTGCAGGTGATTTAATGCTGGCAATTTGCTGCGTCACATAAGGGAATTTAACTTCCTATTGCTCATAAAACCAAGAATAATTACCCTGGATTTTATGACCGAGGCTAACGATTTGTCCGTTTCTCTTTTCTCAATAGAGATGAAAATGGGTGCTGACAGGACCAACAACGCAGCCTAATTACCAGCAGCGCACCACAAGAGGAGAAAAAGATGCTGGACGAAGCAGCCCGCCTCTGGAGACGCCATGCGGCGCTGCGCTGCGGTTCGGCGCTGCTGAGCGCTGGAGGCGTTAAAAAGCTGCGTGTGTCTTTGTGCTTTCTCTGTGGCCCACCTGCGCTTTTAAATCACTAAACAGGCTCCTGTGAGGTTTTAGGGCATAAATTTGAGCCAGAACTCCACCTCCTACTGGGAATTATATTAAAGTAGAGCTAATGATTTCTAGCTCTTGGCTGCCTTAGCTAACAAAATCAGTTATGGGACTTTAACTGCAAAGGTAAAAGGCAGTTTGATTCTGAGCAGGAGGGTTCCCTTTAATCTAATGCAAATCTTAGTTGAATTATCTGGAACGTTCATCATTCCTCTGATTTTTAAAGTAAAACATAGAAAAAGTTTTATATGAATTTTAGTTTTAGTAATCCACGACTTTCTGTTTGCCTGAGGGAATAAACATGCTTTGACACCAGTGTTGTCAAAATAAGCCATCCTTTGATACAGTCGATACTAAAAAAAATAATTATTTAGATACTCTTTGCATCATAGTATGTGAAAACTAACCTCATCTACCCAAATTTTTGCACTTCTTTCAGCGGTAGTTCTCCAGTAAAAGTTTTAAACTCTGCTAACATGAAAAGTACAACAAGAAAGAAAAACATGAGACTTTGTTTAGCTGATGAGCTAAATAACAGAACTGATTGGAGATACATTTTCAAACATGAGGCAGGCACACAGGAAAAAACAAATGTTACATTTTGACACAAGCTAGCTGCGCTAACACTACAAGCTAACGCAACAAGCTAACACAACAAGCTAACGCAACAAGCTAACACAATGACATTCAATGTTTGAGAGCAACTTAAAAAGTTTGGCAAAACTCCTATATCTGCAGCAATAAGTAGTAAATATTCTTAAAATATAGACAGAAAGTGAGTACAAAAACAAATTCAAATGAATTTTATGAAATAATTTTAGAACTAATGCTTCACCTTAACTTTTACTACATAAATCCATTGGAGTTGAATGTCTAATTTATCCAAAAAGCACCAGTGGCTTTATTTTACTGTTATTTTAGGTTAGACAACGGAGACAAGGAAAAGAAAACATTAAAATTATATTTACGTCCCAGTTTGATGAGCAGCAGTTCAGGACGACTGTGAGACGTTGCTAAAGTCGCCAACAACACAAATACACTAGCTAGATTTGTTGCTAATAACTATTAACTTTAGCATAGAGTGAAATTTATTTTCAGAAGCATAAAGCTGACAAGCAAAAAGAAGCAAACGGATGAGACTTCCATGAAGGATATCAACATTTGATCCAGGTACCATCTTTATTTTAATTTTTCGCATTGCAACAAGGCAACACTATTAAATTAGATATTTTTCCTAAATGAAGGTTAAAATGTTTCATATTTTTGTTTTTAACTAGAGCAAAAATATCTGCATCAAAAACAGTATTGAGTTTGTGTTTATCTGCATAAAACATAAAAATAGCAGCTTGTGTAAACTTGCCTGTCAGAGCCAGAATTTTAAAAATGTACAACTGGAACTGCAGCTTGGCTGGATGAGGATCTTGGTTTATAATCATACTAGAGGTAATATATATATATATATATATATATATATATCTCCAAAACTCTGAGTTAGAGAACTGCAGCAAACATTTCAGAGTGAAAATTAAAGGAAACTTTCTTTTCAAGGGCTCCTACCAGGGGAGCCAGTAAATGGGGAGGAAGTGAGATTAACACTTTTTAAAAAATAAAAACGACTCAAAGGAAATATGTGAATATGTGGACTGTAGTGAAAAACAGTTGGAATTTATAGCTGCAGATTCAAGCTTAGTATATAATTATATGTCATATTTATAGATGTCTGTTGAAAACTCTCAGATGTTTGCTAAAGCTGCATTCCCTTAATTCTTCGCACTCCAGTTGGGATGAGGAGGAGAATCAAAGTGAGGAACTGAATGTGTAAAAAGAGAAAATAAGTTAAGGAGAGAGAAGTGGCTCATTCTGATGCAACTCAGCAGTAAGAGCAACTCTACAACTTTCAACCGACGGCATCAGGTGAGCGAAAACAGAAAAGGCCTCAGAGTCAATTTAACCTCACAGGAAACAAGCATAAAGCAAAGTACAGAGCGGAGGCTAAGTGGGTCAAAGCTTCGCTGTGTGGTCAGGGGTTTCAGAGACGGCAGATATGAACTGTATCAGATATTAAATATTAAAACACCCAGAAACCAGTAAGATTTCATCCAGGAAGAATAAAAACTGGGCAGTTTTTTTCTGTCTTTATGATTCTCAGCAGTAGCACAAAATATTAGGCAGAAAGTCGTTGTTTCTGATTAGTTTGGCATTTAATGCTTCCCTGTTAGGAACAACGCTTTGTGATTGGAAAAGGGCAACGATAATGATGAGTGGTTTAAGCATTTCCACATACAAGGACAATCAGTGAAGAACATCAGGACATTTAAAGAAATACAGTAAAATCTCAACGATTCATCTCAGTCTAAGGGAAATTATTTCTCAAACACAAAGACTAAAAGCAGATCAATGGTTAAGTTCACTGATAGAATTGAAATGTTCATCCTCTTGATTAGTAGAAAATATTTAAATTAATACCACATCAGGAGAATATTTTCTATTTGTATTCATATTAAAACGATTAATGGAGGTTTAATGAGTGCTAAATTAATGCCTGATTAAATAGTGGTAAAGAAGTAAAACACCATGAATCCATGAGCAGAGAAATAGTTTGTACATGCTGGATCTTAAACTGTATTTTTTTATATTCAGAAACGGTTGAACGTAACCCTTGCATTGCTGCTAGAGGAGCTGGAGTCCGACTGTCCGGTCCAGGTATGTTCTTTGGATCAGAAATGTGGATGTTTGTGCTTAATCATATTTACACTGATGTGTTTGAAGATAAATTTTATGTAAAGCAGATGATCACTTTCTCCTTTATTTCATAATTCCCTTTAAGTAAAATCTCAAACTGGTTGAATTTTAAGGGGTTTTTTTGCTCTATCTGGGCACTGATGAAGAAAATTATTTAAAACATGAAGCTTTGTCTCTGTGTCTAAGCCATCAGTCGAAGTTAATTCAAACTTTAACCTAAAAATGATGTGAGAACTTTAAAATGACTAGAACATTAGAAAGCATCTCCGTGACAATGATCCTGTCAAACTTCTGGCTCTTTAATTCGGACTAAAACTTTACAGATTCACTCTCAGAACACATGAAATATTAAGGCGGCCAACCGCTGCGCACAGTCTCTGTTTTAATAAATAAATTATTTTCTTTTACTCGTGATTGCTGAGGATGAGTTTTCTGTGTATAACGCTGTTGGTGAGACTCTTCACTTCAACACCTCAATTCAAGGTGGAGGAAGAAAATGAAGGTGAATTTAACGACTGGTTTAGTGCAAACAGCATCAGGAACGCTTAATATTTGAGTTGTCATTCAGATAAAGAACATGAGTTATGAGACGCTAAACAAAAGCTAAGTAAGTAAGTGAGTAAGTAAACCCGCTTACTCACATGGTGCTCTAAAAACAAAATCAGTAAAATCTTAAATAATATGGCGGTTTTACTTTGGGTTCTGGCCGATCAGGCAGAATTGGGTTGGATCTTTTTTTTGTCAACATTTAAAGTCTACATGGCAAAAATATGTCGTAAGATTATCTTTTTGATAAATTGGAGCTTTATAAAAACACAAAAATCAACAATCGGAACTTTACATTTTTCCAAGTGCCGTCGCAAAGAAAGTTTTCTGGAACAAACTTCCAGAAAACTGCAAAACATCCGAAACACTGAGTTGCTTTGAACCATAAAATATGAAACACTGACCAACGTATTTGATATGTATTGATGGTTTTAACGATGGCACTTGATAAAATGAAATGTCTGATGTTGGTTTTCACAACTGCTGACTGCTGTGGGTTTTTTATGTTTGGAAAGCATTTTAAACTGCCTTATTGCTAAAATATGTTCTACAAATAAACATGATTGATTGATTATGCAACTGCAACAAGCAGTTAATTTTGTTTAAGCTCCTTAAGCATCTTTAATAGTGTTCTCAATAAGTGTTTCCAAAATAAAATGCAAAATAATAATAACAATTTGCCAGATTATTAAATAAAACGTGATTTTAAAGGCACTCTTTAAGGCAGGCTGTTTACATTTGAATGGCTTCTCTTTCTGGTGGCAGCCTGCGTATCTGTTGTTGAGCCAGGAGCCTGAGGCTGGTCAGAAGTGGCAGAAATGCAGCCTGCAGTGGACAACGCCGGGCCTTGTTTGGGTCGCTCACCTACAACATGCAGCAAAACTTAGGCTCCATTCATAACGGGCTCCAAACCCACTTTCTGGAAGAAAACTTTACTGTATTTCCTCTCAGGCAGTTCTATATATTTTAATGACCTGCATCTGTGTTTTTTTTTTTCTTCTGTCCAAGAACAAACAACCCAATGTCATCGCCGAACGCCGACTGAGCAGCGAACTGCTTCCCCTTCCCAAAAACAGCTGATAAAGAACCGATATAAAAGCGTGAAGTGAATAATGGCTGCCAGAGATGAAGGGAGGTGAGCGTTCATGAATGGAGTCTGTTTTCACCTACACACAGGATGTTTTCTGTCCGGTTTGTTTCTGCATGAGCAGTTAGCAAACCTACGCAGAATCCATGATGCCAGACTCTTAAAATAGAAACTTAAAGGTCTGGTGGAGCCTCCTCACCGCTTCCTTGAATTCCAGTTTGTCTCAGCACTTTCCAATGCAACAAACCGGATATGCAGAGATAATATTTCAGAATTACTTTTACAAGAATAAATTTATCTGATGCTCACATTAGCACATAAAGTTCTGTAAAGTTTAGCTGTTTAGCCACACTTAAAAACAAACAGTTTTTAAATGAATATGTCATTTATTAAGGGAAACTAGCTGCCGATGTGTGGAATTGCCCCCATTGCTAATTCCTGCATTAACTTTGATTAGCCATAATCTTTTTGGTTGAGTTTCACTCGGCAAATCCAGACCCGATTACTTTCAGACCAGACAAAAAGAAAAATAAACCCTTTTATAGAGCTTTTCTGATAAAAATGAAACAAGTAACATTATCTCAAAAAGCAACAAGTCATCTATCAAACTTCAAGAACAGATGAGAAAGTCACAAACATCAGTCTGGAAAATGTTACAAAGTCATTTTCCAGTTAAGTGACTGTGGAAAAGGAAGAGTGAAGAACCTTCACAGGAGAGGAAATGAGTCCAGAACCAGCTGATGATTCATCCAGGAGGTCACATAACGACCAGAGCAACATTTCAGCTGCATGCCTCACTTTGTTAAGGTCAGAGGTCATGATTCAGAAATACCAAAGAGAAAATATCCCTCAAGAGAGGCAGGTGGGAGAGATGGATTTCTATTCTCTATGGTTGAATATGGATGGGAGGCTCTCTTAAATTGTTATTTGTGTTCATTTAGTGTTTAATTCTCCCTCATGGCCAAACATAACGAATCGTAATAATAATTCAGCCTGTGCTGGTTCTGGATGGGAATACAATGTACATGTTCAGCTGCTGCTGTTATGCAACTCAACGTCGAGTTCATGATAACGAGCAGGGCAGGAAAAATACCCAAACAAACTCAGACCTGCACTGAAAATTTCAGGGTTTCCTCAGTCTGCAGTTTCTGAGCTTTTCACTGGAGAGACAGAAATACCTGGTTGTGTTTTCATATAATCATTGTTTCCTACGGTGGCCCAGAAGGTAAAGGACGAAAATGCAAAAAGAAAAATTCAATAACAAAAACCACAACAGAAGTTATGTGAAAAGAATCAGCACAGCTTCAGTTATTACAGGTTTAGTGATGGACTCAGAGCTGAACCTTCAGAGTCACATAAAGTCAGATATAAAGTTGGTCTCCTGTCACCTGAAGAACATTTCTGGGATTAAAGACCTAAAGTTTCAGCAGGATCTGGAGCAACTCATCCATGATTTATCTCTGTTGACTTAAAGCAAGCGCCTATATTTTGCTGAGCAGTGAAAGGTTGGGAAGATTTAGTGTTTTTTGCAGCTTTAAACTCGTATTTTCAGTGTTTAAAACATCTGCTTTGCCTCAATCATCAATGTTTTCAGGCATAAAGTTTAAACAAAACCAGCAAAACCTCAAAATACATAACTCCCCCCACAAAATCCATGCCACTGGCCAGTTTCTCTGATTCCTAGCTCCTGCAGCGTTCACATTCTTACACAATGCAAAGAGGTTGCAGCCAGGCGAAGAAAACCAAAAGTGTTGCAACATCACATTCTCCATTTTAGAGACAGCGTCAGTGCCGTCTGTAAAAGACAGAGTGGATGTATGATCGCAACAAGGAGGAAGAATTTAAAACATCTGGTTTTCTGCTGCAGACTGGATGGAAAGAAAGAGAAAAAAAGATGCACCAGTCAGCTGCCAGAAGACTTTTGGAAAACAAACAAAGCACATTAGATGAGAGTTAAGCAAGCCTTTTTCTTTTTTTTTATCAGGATGTTGCACAACACTCAAGGTCTTTTCCATCCTCCTCCAGATTCCTGGCTTTGTGTGGAGTGGATAATTATCAGCAGGTTTAAGATGGAAAGAGCTCATCAGGCGCATGCGGGGCTCGAACTTCTGAAGACGTGATGCAACCTGGAAAATATCTGCTTAATCTGCCGGTTTATGATGCAAACAGAGAGAGCAGATTCAGGTGGAGGCGTGACTGGCATGACTGAGGAGACGAGAGGAGGACCGGTTCAGAGACTCACACAAGAGATGCTCTCAATTCACTGAGGAACTCAAAGTGGCGTCTCACACACACACACACGCACTCCTAATGGGGTCACATTGTTACAACACTATATCTAAGAGAAGTCATCCTCCCTAACAATCCAGCAAAACACCTGCTAACCTTGAATGTTTTGAAATTATAGAAATAATTTGCTGCTCCTGTCGACACACACTGAGGCTCGGTTTAATAGAAACTGGACTGTGTTCCTTTATGAGCTCATTGTCGAGTTGAATCATGTCTGAAGTTCAGAGCAAAGCGGTTTTACATTCCCGACGGTGAGTCCGTCAGCGCAGCAAGGTGTGGATTAAGAAAAGCCATTAGCTGCTACTGAGGATTCATTTGCATTTATCAACCCGGCTCAGAACACAAGCTGTTCATTAAATGGAGCTCAGGAAAGCAATTAGTTTGAAATTTTAGCTGTCGTCCTGCAGAATTTGCAGCTTTGTGGAGAAAGTGCCCCCCGCTCCTACTGGCCTCTTCATCCAACCAGTAAAAACTAAAACTGACACCCAGAATTTTAGGTGTGTGCGACTGGAAACATGAAAACCTGTTTATACTCAGCATTGAAGCAGTGACATTATGCAGCTCTGGTCTTTTATGATCAGGTTTCTGATATGTAACTTCTGACTCATCCATCATGCTCTATCTGCTCATCCCCTCCATCATCCAACAAACGAGAGGACGCTCTCCGTCTTGGTCTCTCTGGCATCGACTCCAGACAGACTCCGGAAAAAAAACCCTGGTGTCTGAATCTGCTGGAAACAGCTGCTCAGACTCCAACATCCACCGACTTTACGACTTCGGATCAGCCTGGATGCTGTCCTGGAGCGTTCGTTTTCAGAAGCCAGATGACTCCAAAGGATTTGCACAGGAACTGGTTCAATGCTTTCAAAATCTGAACACGCTCCAGAGTCAGAGAGGAAATGTTGAACGGCGCCACAGAAACAGAAGAATGACACAAAGATCTGGCCACAGAATGGAGTTTATGGTGCAGATGTTCATATTGAGGTGGAAATCATTCATTTCCCTTCGATGAAAAGAAACAGGAGAATTTAGGAAGTAAATTGCATTCCTGTGATATTTTACTCTTCACTTCCTTCCTGTATTCTTGATTAATTAAATACACCAACAAGAAAAAAAGTTTTCTTCTGTCAGTAGCTAATTTAGGCACAATAAAGTTCCCAAAAACTACATTTTTATATTTTTCCTGTTTGCCTTAATTGTTTCCTACACTTTAAGACACAGGTGTCAAACTGAAGGCCTGGGGGCAAAAATGGAACATCATAGCTTTTTATGTGGCCCTCTAGACTCGGAGGGGTGTGTCTAAATATTAATAATATCTATACAGTTCAAACGATAGCTGTACATCAAGGAATATAAAAACGCTTTTCCTCACCAAACAGATGCAGCAGAAACTTAAATAAAATCTAAAAATAAATAAACACTATTAAATATCAGTGGCAGTACATTCAGATATAAATCTGTCCAAAGAATCAAACTGTTGATATCCGACAGCTTTGCAAAGAAACAATGCTTAGGATGATTATTATCACCTCAGCAGTGTAATCCTTCCTGCTTACATCTGCTTTCTTTGGCACCTCTGCTGCAGAAATGTGTTTTATAGGAAAACAAAAAATGTTCCTGACTGTTTTTCCTTCCAGGAGAGTCGGCAGAATCTCGTTTCTACACGCTTCAGAGGAAAAACTGCCAAAATAAAGGAGAGATCTGGAGAATTATTTGCTTAGATTCCTGTTGCATAAACAGGAGGTCAAGTTTCTCTGTGGTGTGACCTGCTAAAGGCCCGGTTCCCACAGCTGAGGTCACCATCTCACAATGTGAGGATCCAGTTTTCCATGTTGTGGCCTAAAGTTTTCAGACTGTTTTAACTTTGTGGTCTCAGTTTTTAACTTTCTGATGTCCTGAGGTTGTGAAATGAAGTCAAAAAAACTGATATTTATTTTAACTTAATGCTCTGTTCACAACAAGTCATTTCTTCCACTAATGCTAGGCTTACGAGTCTGTTTTATTGTATTTACCCAAAATGCCTTGTGCTGTAGTCTACTTCCTACTTCTGGAGTGGTTTCTGGTCTGCTTGGTGTTCACATGCATTTAATCAGCACCAGAATTCACTTCAACAGAACCAAGACCGAGGTTTGTAGGTGGACCAGAGTTCACCTTTTTAGTCTGATTAAGTATTCACACCTCACCAAACGAGCCAGACTTTCTAGATAAACAAACCAGAGTTTGATTACAGTGAACTAAACGGCGCTGGTGTGAATGCAGAGTTCAGTTCTTGTAGCGCAGGAGGAAACCTGATTACCTGTACAGGAAGTACAAGAGCTGGGATTCAAACCAGGAACCTTGTTGCTGCAAGGTAACGATGTTAAACACAACGCTGCTCTTCAGCTCTGAGTCAGATGGAGCCGAGTCATGAACAAACGATCAAAACACAGCAGACAGTTTGTCCGTTCTTAGAGAACAATTAATACTTTTGTGCAGATTAGTGCTTTAAAATGTACCCATAAATCATTGTGGGAATAATCCACTGTACATAAAAACAATACTCTTTATGTCTGACTCTGAGATTTGACACCAAAGAAACAATCCTTCCTTTTTTGGCACATGAAAGTCTAATTTTACTCATTTAGAAATAAAAACATGTAAATAATGTATTAATAATCCCTGATTAACTATTCTGGTTAAAGATGATTAACTGGTGTGTTAGAAGTCATTCAACAGGAAAAGCAATGAATTTGTAGTTTATATTAGATTTTGACAGATTTGTGACACTGATTGAACAAAATACAGTAAATCCAACTGGCTTGATCAAAACTCAGTCAAAGCAGCAGAGAAGGCTATTGAAACACTAACCAGGTACAGAGATTAAATCCAGATCAAAAGGCTAAAATGTATTGAGTTTTTTAAGTTCTCTGGTCTTTTGACTTTGATCAAAGGAGGAACTAAACTTCAACGTGCAGCTCAGATCCTGCTGCAGGTTTCTGACTTCAAACCACAACAATAACTGCTTTCAATTAATGAAAACAGTCGATGGGGTTTTTGCTCTGAGATACACGAACAAAAGCATCCCAGCTTTTCTCACAACCAGAAGTTTCAAAGGAGAAATTATTCATTCAGCTGCAACACATGCAAGGAAAACACAACTAGATGCTCAGAAACTGGAGAACTTTTGGTTGGAGAACTACCAAACAGAAACAGGTCAGAAGTTTTCATACAGTCAGAAGAAAGACGAATGTCATGATAATGTTATTAGCAGAATTGGCTGTTTATTTAATCTGTTGGTTTCCTGGCACATGACCAGGTGTTTAAAACAAACACACAGGTTTTGTAATGAATAAAACAAGCTAGCATCAAGCTAATGAAAGGACTCCAACCGCAGCAGAGTTAACAGTTTGAGAACTATATTTAAAACTGGTGTGTGCCAGGAAACCAGTTAGTTTGACTGAACTGCATCAATTGTACCAAGAAGAATGGCTAAACATCCAGACACCGTTATAGTAGAAGATTGAAGACTACTAGTAAAGCAAGTAAGTGGCTGAATTTATATTTCCTTGATTTATGACGTTCATCATGAACGTTTGTTCATGATGAAAATGCCGTCTGTCCCTGCATATGAAGATTGAATGAGTGACTTTAATCCTCCGATTTAAAAGTTTTCAACCAAACACAGTCGTGGACAAAATTGGTGCCTTTTGGTTAATGAAAGAAAAACCCACAACGGTCACAGAAATAACTTGAAGCTGACAATAAAATACAAATTGTATGAAAATGAACAGATTTGACAACCAAAACCATAAATGAAATGGATTGTGAAGTCGCTGTAAATAAAATTGCCCTTCAAAAACATTAATTATCAGAATGGAAATGATCAAACTCATCTTAATTGAATATTTATTTAGAACCACAAGGATATTTGTTCTGAACAAATTAGCAAGGTGTACCTTTTGAATCTGAACATATTTTAACAAAATCCCAACAAATAGTTCAAAAGTCCAACATCCAACTAATCAAATTAGAAAATATCAAATTTCAGAAATATGATTCCAGTTCTGGGTCCATATGAGGCAATAAGGAGATGCTTCCACTTCAATTCATCACATCTGGGCTTTCAACAGAAACAATGAGATACCATCAACACAATTAAATTGATCATTTATCCTGGTTCTGTTGAGCCAAAGTTTTGGAGGTAAAATGAAGAAACTTTAGCTGCTTTTTCAGGAAACGGTTCTGCTTGTGTTAAACTGGAAGCGCTCTGCTGCCGAGTGGCCCAGCAGCTTCAGCCTGACCCTCGTGCCTCACAACAGGAAGTGAAGATGCCAAAACAAACACAGCATCCTGACCGCACACAAGGCTCAGCATCCAGAACGATTGTAAGAAACAGAATCTGCTAGCGTCCCGATGTGCTCTATAGCTTGAAAAAGAACAATTTACTCAAAATAAAGCACCACTAAAAATGAAACTATGTCAGAGAATTGGAGAAAACAGGTTAGTGTGAACACTAGCTGTGTTTCCATTTATAATATAATTGCACAAACTCCAATTACGAAAACAAATTAGCTTCTCAGTTTTCAAAAAATGTCATGTTTTTCTATACAACGTTTTGTGTTAGTATCAGGTGGTTTTTCTGCTGGATCAAAATGAGCGTATTTTGAAAATCAACCGGTGCTGCATGTTTCTTAATGACTTATCACATGAACAAACTTATTTACATGTGATTTTAGTTTACTTCTTATGTAATGGGAATACAACAATTGCAAAATTTAGTTTTTTCAATGTTAGTAGAATATCGATGGTTTTTTGAACATTTGTAATAGAAGCTCAGCTGCTGCTGCTAAGCAAATAAGACTCATAGTGCAACATCTCTACTGCTAACTGCTAAAAGTATCTTTGCTAAATTCACTTAACGTAAAGATATGTGTTCATTATATTTGTTTCCATTCACCCACCTTTGGGTTGTGGTGGATTAAATATGTTTTCTTGAGGTCAGTTTGTGCGTTTAGCTTCAGGATCACAGCAGCAGATGATCAGGAAAAGGATGAATTACAGATCTGGTATCACGGCCAACAGGAGAGCCATAAAATCAATTCAACAATCCTCTGACAGAAACTGAGCTGGTGAAAGGAAAGAAATCCAATCAACACTAAAACATCCCAGGAGGGAGCAGGGAAAAGAATCCCACAGCCATGGCGGCGGTGCCTTACGGTGATAATCTCCCACAGCATCAATCACACACCATGTTAGCCTTTAATCTACTGTTCCTCCAGTTTCACTTAGAAAAAGGAAGCGTACGCTGTTTGGGTTTTGAACGTTTTCCTTTGTTTGCCTCCATTCATTTCCCAGAAGCAGGTTAAGAAAAGTGATCAGATCAGGCAGTGATAAATAATAGGGCTGAGCTTCATATTGTTAAAAAGAAGCTAAAAACAGGCTAACATGAAACACACAGCGAGTTGCTAGTGATGCAGAGCTTTATTGGCAGTATTAGTCTGTAAAACAAAGATTTGCTAAATTATTTACTTTGTGCACAACTTCCCTAAAGAAGGATTTCTGTTGTTTCACATCAGAATAACCAAATGTTGATTAGCATGTGGCTAATTAAAAGGCTAGTTTGGAAATTAGTTTTCTCAAAAGCAGAAATCGTGTTTTTTAATGCTAACAGAATCATTTTGAGTCTTAAAAAGAAACGTAAACTGAGGACTTTATGTTAGGTGTGTGCTTTTCAAATAAAGTCCAATCAAAAAATAAATAAATAAATGAAGAACATTAATTGATTTAGTTGAATTATTGCAAGTTTCCATAAAATTGGACATTGACTTTAGCAGATAATTTTTCTCTCAATATTACTCTCTGTTGTTGTAATTTTTGTCTGCCTCAACCTAAAATGACTGAAAACTCAAAATAAACCTTCCATTAATTTACAGTTCATTTGTTGGTGTATGGCAAAATAAAAAATATAATTTTGGACGCACAAATTGAAGGAAATAATTTCCCTAAAAGTAATCAGGACAAACAGTTCTGCTAGCAGAAAAAACATTTAATGGAAGTGAAGAAAGTAAAATATTAAGACAAAGAATGCCTGCTGCTCTGTATTCATGATTACTGAACACAGATTTGCTCACATCCTGCATGTGTTAACATCGTAGTAACCAGTTTGTTGGTTCTGTAAGTGAATGAAGATGGAGGTGGACGCTGGGCGGCATGGAGTCACATTAACAGACGGACAATGCAGCAGGTTGGTGAGCGACAGAGTCAACTCTATGTTGGATATTCATCTTACTGCATAACATCAAAATTACCAGAAATAATACCTTTTAACTACTTTTCTAACTTCCTGTATCATTTGCTGTGCTACAGTTCTATTCCTTGGTTGCACATTATCGGGAGTCGTGAGTTTAGATTTAGTTTTAGTTGTATTTGCCCCTCAAACGAAAAGCATGATTGCTATTTTTTTCTTTTACTGCAAACAAAGAGAAAGTTGTATCATTTTGCCACCACCAGGGGTCGCTACAGCCTGAGTATGAGCTGATCGAGTTTCTCTGGTCTGAAAAACAGTGCTTTTCCCAATATGTTGATACTGCATACATAACTGTGATCATAGGTGTGGGTGTTATGAAGTTTTTATCAATATTTTGTTGTATTGTAGTAAAAATAAAAGTGATGATAAAAGTAAATGAATGGCTGTGGCTATAAGGTACAATGCTGTTCTTATTGTTAAGAAGTATAATCAAAACTACAAAGTTCAGTTCATTTCATGGCCATCTATCAACACAAAATAGTGAATAACTAAAGCAGAAGAATATGATGCGTGAATTTTATGTTTTTTACGATTTAAAAACAGGTTTTTGTGGTAGAGCTCTGCCAATTTTACAAAGTCAAAAACTGAAGTTTTTCCCATTATTCATCTGAACAGAAGTCTTCAAAGTCTTTCCAGAGTTTCCAAATCAAATTGGATTAATCTCTGGGCTTTGACTGGACCGCACTAACAGATAAAAATGCTTTTATTTAATCCACTCCACTGTAACCCAAACTAACAAGTTTTCTTCCATAAATGATTGGTATTTAACTCTGTTCACCCTTTATTCAGCTCAGATCATTTCCCTTTTCATTTTCATAAAAAAGCCGGCCCGCAGCATCATACTGCCTCCACCTTCTGCCATAGAAACAGTGTCTATGCCATACATCCAGGGCTGGACAATAAAACAATAACAATAGATATCACAACAGACACATGATCAATAGCAACAGATAATACGTCTGATTGATAGAATGTTCAATAATTTTGCTGAACTCCGATCCAGAACCGCACAGCATTCTGGGAAATGAAGGCAGAGGAAAGACTTTAGCTGCTCAAACTCTCATGGCCAGCTCAGCAAGGTTGGACATATCAACTAACTAACTCCCTCTTTGGTTACCTAGCAACTCACTCACTCTTTGGTTACCTAGCAACTCACTCACTCTTCGGTTACCTAGCAACTCACTCACTCTTTGGTTACCTAGCAACAACCTGTTGAGTATCTTGCACAGCAGCAGTTTCAGTTTTCATTCAACCTGATTACCCAATTTTTTATACAAGAAAACACATTTCATGAGAAATTTGTTGGTAGTTAGTTATTGCTCCCACTTTAAGAAAAGAGATCAAGTTTGTGTAATCCAGAACCAGTTGATGTCAATCTATCCTGTAAGTTTTTCCTCAGTCGGCCTCCTACCTTGCAGCTGGTAATCCAGTGAGTTGTCAGTTGCCTGCAGCAGCGCCGACCGGCGGTACACCACATGGACCCGGCCCTGGTCCTCCATCTCCTGAGTGCCTTTCTCCAGCGGCTCGATAAAATACTCATCCGAGTCGGTTCGGATCATCCCAGCCTGGAACAGAACGGGCCGCTATGAGTGAGCAGAACCACAAAGACGCAGTTCTGAGAGGAAAAAAAAAATCAAGCTTCAACGTCTTTCTGTTATTTACTGTAATCAAACATTAATGTCCAGATAGTTCAGGTTTTTCTCAATTATTATGAGAAACTGCATGACTGGTTTTACCTGAAAGAATATGACAAGAAATACATTCACGATTTGTGACTAGGGATGACACGATTAATCAGATTAATCATAATTAATCATGATTAATAGATTACTGAGATAATTGTCAGCTAATTTTTGTAATTAAGTACCGTATTTTCCGGACTATAAGTCGCAGTTTTTTTTCATAGTTTGGCCGGGGGTGCGACTTTTACTCCGGAGCGACTTATGTGTGGAAATTTACACGTCATTATATCATATCACATGTTATTTTCACACTAAACCGCAAGAGGGCGCTCTAGGCCTGTGTTATTCTACCTTCAGAGAGGTAGAAGAAGTTAGCCGAGCTGTTTACAAGCGACACTGAAGACGAAGATTTCATTGCGTTTAGTGATTTGGAGAGACACGGATGGTTTGGTGAACTTGTTAGCATGTTATTTATGCTATAGTTATCTGAATAA
>CAEFZY010059992.1:0-40234 GCA_903066815.1 Brachyrhaphis roseni | reverse complement strand
AACTGAAAATACGCCTTATATTCTAGTTTCTTCAAAGTAGCAACCTTTTGCTGTGATTACTACTTTGCACACACTCTGCATTCTCTTGATGAGCTTGAAGAGGTCGTCACCTGAAATGGTTTTCACTTCACAGGTGTGCCCTGTCAGGTTTTTCTACAATCTAATCTACAATTTTCATAGTCATGAAAATAAAGAAAACCCACTGAATGAGAAGGGTGTGTCCAAACTTTTGGTCTGTACTGTACATGTGATAATATAACATACATTTTACATACTCATTTCTATATTCAAAAATATTCATCCCATCTTTGTGTCACCCTTTAGTCACTGAATTTTCATGGAAAGGCTGTTTAAATTTTCAACATGTATGTTTCTTAAAGTCTAATCTCCCAGGCTGAATACAGTGTAATTAACCAAAAGGTAATGAAGTAAAAAGGAGAAACTACATGGATTAAAAGGATGCAGTCACAACAACGCTTACATTACTACATTACACTACCACAAATCTTCCCGGTTTGTCCAAAGTAAATCCATAAAGAACCGCCCCTCCACCAGCGTTTCAACCCTACTGATCTGATTCAGTCTTAAGTTTAACCAAAATACATCAATATCTTCATAAACTTCCTGCAACTGCCTTTTTGTTACTTTGCAGGGAAGTTCCTACTTGAGGGTAAAACTTACAGTTCAGTGTTTAACACACATTTCTATTGTTTCCTCCCAGACCCACAAACATAGTGTGTCTTAGGGAGCACACAGATAGCCAGCTAATCTATCCATACATTATGCCTTCGCAGGGAAGGTCAGTAGCCAGTGAATTCAGCCTATGTCCGAATTATTGTCCTTTGAACCTTGAGATGGTGTGAAGCTTCACCAAGGTTGATGTATGAGGTAATTGACCTCTCCTGACAAATTTGCAGAGTGTGAGAGGAGTTCATGTCGACTTCAGCAATGCTTGTGGCTGCATGGCAGCGTTCATGAATAAGACATTTTGTTGTCTTGGGTACATGTAACATGTCCAGCAGCCACATTTCACACTTTGCCGAAGTGCTTGGTTTGCACACATCTGGAAGAGCTCTAATAATACTTTGCTCTTATCTACACATTCTGAAACATATCACCTGTTAAGAGTTTGTCTTGTTTTTGCGACCTGTTTATTTTTCAAGCTTGGTAGAAACAAATCCCTAAGAATAAGCCACTGGTTATATATAAATATGATTTAAAAAAAAAGAGGACACTACTGGTCAGATATAAATCAGTTGTGACTTTTCCTTTATGTTGTACTTTTGTACAATGGTGTGCTATCAGCTGCTTTTTTGCCTTCATGCGTTTTCTCCCCCCCCCCCTCCTTTTCCAAAGCATCACAATGCTTTCAGCTCCGTCTCCAGGGGTTGTCTTGTCCCTGGAGAACTTCCAGTATGTGCTCTGATGCATGGCCTTTCCCCACTAGGACCCTGACTTGTTCAACATCAGAGCAGCAGAGAAAGAACAAGAGAAGGAAGGTTTGGAGATGGGAGGAAAGGATAGAGGAAGTGAGAAAACAGAAAACAAAATTCCATCTGTTCTGGGTTGGACGGTTCTTTTTTTTTTTTTCTTTTAGCCTGGAGAGAACAGCTTTGAATCCAATTTGTCTCTCTTGCCAACTGTGTCCCAAAGTCCCTTGAGGGGTGCCGAAAAAGGCAAATAGCAGACGAGCTTTTACAGTGGGTCAGCTGGATTGACCTATGTTGGGATGGACTTTGAGTGTCAATAGGGGCAAGGATTGATATTGTATGATTGTATCGGGTCGTTTAACAAAACTAAATACACAAATGAACTTTTTTTTTTCTTTCTTTTTTTTTTAATCCACATTTTTAAATTGCAATTATTTACTTGTATAACCTTGAAAATGTTTCTGGTCTAGCATTTTTGATAGTTTTCTCTCAACATTGTGTTACCAAGGATGCATTCATGTTTAATATGTATAATCATTGTGCTCAGTTGTTATGCATTTTTATATCTCAAGCTTTTACTTGCACAATCCCCAGAGTTTACGATATGCTACTGCTTCAGAGGGAAAACAACTCTGTTAAAGAAGCAGGGGCTCCATTACAGAGATTTTACTGCTGCATTACACTGACTCCAGTAGAGGAAAAATGTTGACTGATGTTTCCATCTTCTATCTTCAGGGGTAAGGGGCCACTGAAAAATACATCTGATGTCATCAAAGCTGCCAAGAAAATTGCAGAAGCGGGAACCAAAATGGACAAACTGGGACGCAGCATCGCTGACCTTGTAAGTGAAAATGAATCCATAAAGGCGAGGGGTGATGTAAGCTACACCTTTGTGCAACCCACCCCTGTAAACTCCTGCAATAAGATACATTCAGTCTCAACCCTTTTATTTATGAAAGGTATGCATGTGCTTCTGGATATAGTAATTTTCCCCCCATTTTATTCTTTTGTCACTTATTTTGAACTTATTTTGTTCTGAAATTGTAGTTTTTGAGGCTTTTTTTTGTAAAGCTGAGTTTGAATATTCCTTTTGAAGGAATATTCAAAAGGAATATTGCAATTATTCCTTTTGAATAATTGCAATATTCAATTGCAATTATTGAATTGCAATTGAACTCAGAGCAGAGTATTTGTCTGCTCTGAGTTCTTCTAAATCTACATAGATAATTGCTGCCGTTTTGAATTAATCTAAAATGAAGAATTGTACTCTCATGATTGTAGGTATTGTTTAAATTGCTTCCAGCTGTAACAAATTACATACATTTGTTCATAGTGTTCCCTTAGTAATTGGGCAGCAAAGATTGAAATTAACAGGAAGAAGCCAAGTGTAACAGTGTTTTTGTACATGTTAGTACTTGAGATTTATTTGAGGTTTACACATCTTACATTTACTGTTTTTGTAAATCCTCTGAATTAATAACATCCGTAACTTACCTCAGAAACTGTAGTTCTTGACATGGAGCATATGTATTCAGCTAATTGAATTTGCGTTGTTGGATAGTTGATGTATTGTTCAATATGGACAAAGTCGTATTGTATCTGGATCTGCAGTATGCATATGTTTTATTTCTAAAATCATAAAAAACTTTTGTTTGCCACAAAACACAATTGCAACAGAGCTTCTCTGTTGGGAGGATGTTGTTTGCTTCTTTGGTTGAGACGGTACCAGCTGTGGGTTTTTCTAAAAACCACTTTTGTTCAAAAACACTGTTGCCTCTGAAAGGACACAGTCTTCAGATGTCACAGATTTCGGCTCGGATAACAACAGTTGGCTCCGTCGGTCTCTCTTACTCTGGTTTGTTGACAACAGATGACATGTTGGCAAAAAAACTAATAGCATGAGGGCTGTGTATTGTGGAAAAGGTACTGCCTTTGGTACATGGTAAAATGGTATGGCTACTTTCAATTTTAGGATTTCTGCTATCAGGACAAAATAGAAATCACCATGTCCTAACAATGTTTTTATCTAGGCGTTGGAAAAATTACCGATTCCTCACGGATTAGACCAAGATAGACAAAATGGAAATTCTCTGTTGAAGATGAGACTCCTGCTGCTTCAGAAGGATTTAAGAAGGAAAATTAGAAAGGCAGTGCTGCTAATCAGATGTACTTGATTAACTAGTCATCAGCAGGTGTAGCTACTGCTGGAAAAACAGGACTTCCTGCAATTTCTGTTTTAGTGCATGTTGTTGTGTGTTCGCACAAAGGCGGGTCGAAAATGCATTACCAACGACCTTAGAGAACCTTGTTGTTGCCCATCAATCGAGCAAGGGTTCTAAGTCTATTTCCAGATGTCTTGAAGTCAATCATCCTACTGTGAGAGAGATTATTCACAGCAGTAAAACATTTTAGACGGTTGTCAATCTTCCCAGGAGTGGACGTCCCAGCAAATTTACCTCAAGGTCACACCGTGCCAGTCTCAAATGACAGAACTACAAAAGCTTCATCTCTTACTCGAGAGGCCTTGCTTGTTACAGTCCATGACAGTAGAACGAGGAGTAAAAGAACTGCTGTAATTGGTTGAAGGAAAAAGGCTTAAAAAAAGAAAAAGTATATGAGTGCATCCAGAATTTGCTGAGTCGCGTCTGAATCGTTAACCTTTTGGGTGGATGTAATCCAAGCACAGCACCAAATGTCATTCCAGCTGTCAAGCATGGTGGTGGACAGTGATGATTTGGGCTTGTTTTGAAACCACAGACTTAAAAGACTTTTCAATCAGCTATAAATTAAAGATACAAGGTGTTCTGACTGGCAGCTAAAGATTTGCACAAATTGGGTGATGTAGTGGCCCGAAATGTAGCATCAGATATACAACATAATGGCTGAAAAAGAGAAAAGTTAATGTTCTACAATGATTAGTTCAAAGTCCAGAATAGGCTTATGTGTGATGAAGCTTTAAAGAGTTGGGCACAGATTTTCTGCAAACCTCAATGTATTGAGTCAACTTTGCGCAGGCAAAGCATGACGACTGAGGATTTCCTCCTAATGCTGTAAAAGACTGTAAAATACATACACACAAAACCACAGAAATATAAAAAGGTGCACTCGTTTTCTCTGATTGAATCTACATTTTATATGTCAGGGATATTTAAACCGATTTGCTTTGCTTTTGTTTATGGAGAAACTTGCAAGAAGCAGTGGTGCTTATTACTACCTGTAGCTGCTTCATGAAACGTTAAGTCTTTTCCTCCTGACTGGGTAATGGCTTGCCTGGTTTCTAGTTGGAGCCCAACTATTGTATTCAGTGATTCCTTCACTAACTGGAAGCATCTGCTTTTAAGGCTTCAGCCGAGTTCGCTCCCTCATTGTCAGACATAATGAGCTGCTGGCCTCCTAGAACCCAGCACGTCTGATATTTTATTTAAGGTGCCCTCAGATCTTTAATATTAGAGAGTCACGTCTATCACAAAGTAGCAGTCTTACCTGTGCTGACCTAATTGCATTTGAATCATCTGAATGGGGAATAAGCTGCCCTGGAAAGTCACTTTTTTTATTTGCCTCACTGCAGCTTTTGAAGATGCATATTTGCTTTAATGAAAACAGTGTAATCCCCCAAAGAAAACAGATGGGCAACTGTGCAGTTGTGTATGTTGGTCTGTGCATGCCTGCACGGGAAGCTTCTGTTGACTGGCATTGGTTCTCTGTTGGCACATATGCATAGATGTATCTGATTTAGAGGAGTATTTACCCTTTTATCCTTTGCTATTTGTAGAAACTTGTTTCTGTCTTTTATGCATATCTGCAGTTGATGTGTGTGTGTATACAGACATCCTTTTAAAAGTTTTGGGGGTTTGAAGCACTCAATGTATAAATAAATGAGGAGCTTTGGCTGTTAAAACAGATGTTGCAGCCAAGAGTAAGGACCCCTTCAGCCTCTGAACCCATCCAGCTGTCCCTCTTAGCCTTTCTATCTTGGCAAAGACCAAAACACTAACGCACCAGGTGATTCTGAGCCCCTCCGACACGTCAACGACGACGCCTGGAGACTATTGTCGGGGTAGAGGGAAAGAAAAGACTTCAGATTGGAGAGGTGGAAAGAAGGGGGCAGTGCATTTTTTGTGGAGAGAGGTACAACCCTCTTGAGAGATGAATCCATTAAGAGTGTTTCGCCTTTTAATTAGTAGCATAATTGCCAGGTGGCAGATTTTTTTTCTTTCTTTCTTTCTGCCTTTTTTTAATGCTGGTGGTTTATATTTAGGGCCATACCTCCTAGCAAAACAGGAGATGCCACCAATCCATATGCACCAAAGCATGGCACACGTGGTAAGGGCCGGAATAGTCAAGCAGCAGTAGTTAAGTGAATCTCTGCTAGGATGCACACAGACTGACAGAGTCAGAGGAGCAAAAGCAATGCTGGGACTGTTCATTAAACCAGGCATATTAATCACTTGCGTTATGTGCCTCTGGCCTGCGGGGCCTGTGAGGGTTTGCTCCTCATATAAAACACATTGGCAGATGGTCCCAGACTGATAGAACTACATCTCACCCCACCTTTCCTTTTTCTTTTTTTTTTATTATAACACTGCCATGTAGTGTTGTGGTTTTAGAATATTGTCTTCTCCATAAATGAGCAGGTGGACATGGTGTGGTTTGGACTTTTATTTATTTATTTATTTTTTAAAGACTGTTAAATATGTGCAATGGAGCCATATTAAATTTTAAAGAAATGAGTGTAGTGTAGAAATGAGCTGCAGGATTTAGGTCATTGCTGTACAAAGGTCTGCACTGCAGTTGATTAAGAATTTATGACCCGACTCTGCAGGGAACCTTATGAGGATTTCTTCCGAGTTGCCTGGTAAACAAATAATGCTGCGTAATTGAGATTTATAATACAAAAGTGTTATCCTTTGTGTAGCCTATAAATTTTGACAGATGGCCTTCTCCTCATATGAACACTTAAATAAAAAAAGAAACATGAGTGAGAAGGGGCTAGCATAGTCCTAGAATCAGCATGCTTCCTCTGTTCTTGTGTGTGCCATGGGAGTTTCATTCTCATGATGTATACTGACAACACAGAGTGTACTTTTCCAATTTGCATTCAATCAGTAAAGATTTATGGTGATCCATAGTCTCTGTTGCTGGTCACAGTCTAATCCCAGGTCTGGCCCCAGACACTCTGCAGCAGACAGCTTGTAAATTACCTGCTGCAGCAAAGAGGTAAAATCGCCAAGAGAGTCCACAAATTCTCAGCTCAGCAGACCAAGGGTCAGTCGCAGGCTAACTGCAATTTATACTAATCTAGTGAAGCTCTTCTTTTCTCTGCTTGTTGATTTTTAGTACGGAATTTTAAGAGTGTTGCTTTATCAAAATTCACACATTTTCATGTGTTGATGCATCATTCTTGGTTTTGAATAATTGTAGAGTAAAGTGTTTTATTTGTCTGCAGAGTAGTAATTTAGCTTTGGCTTTACTAATTCTCAATTTTTAATCACACCACTTTCCCTTTAGCCACATTGTTGAAGTAATGTGGCCCATTGCAAATGCAATGGAAATGGCTCAATTCAAATGTGAAGCATTTTGAGAATGGATTTCGTGAAGATAAAAAGTGCCCTTTGATACTGGCTAATGGTGGATTTTCTTTTTTACCCCTTAATTATAGAAAAAGAAGATTTACAAAACCTCCGCAATTACAAAATATTGTCTTTAAATCCAAAGACAACATTTTGACTAATTTAGATGTACATGTACATCTAAATTAGAATAACAAGGAAAGTTAACTGAACTGAAACTTCTAATTGGACAGAATCATTACAGACTGGTATATTCATGCATTTATTTTCTTAATTTCATAAAAACAATTGACATAGGACAAAGAAAAATAAGGGTTATGTGTCTATGCACTGTACCTTATATGCACTTGGTCAGGGCTCCTTTTGCATGACATACTAATCAAAGCAGTGTAGCATAGGGGGTTTCGGCCTGTGGGTCTGAGAACTGTTGAGCAACCACAGGCTGCTTTCATAGTGGCATTCAGCTTCCCTTCTTTTGTTGTCTCTGATGTCTCATCATCTTCTCGACAATTCTTCTTAGACTTGTTTGGGGGTTTTGGTCAGAGGAGTTTGTTGGTCAAACGCAGTGATGGGTATTAAAGCAGGTAATGGGGCTCTTTAGTTGTCTGGATAGCTGGAAAATTCAATAAAAAAAAATACTTGATTGATCCCAAAGGGAAATTAATGTTAAACCTCATTAACATGAGCACTTTGAGTTTCAGAAATTAGTTTTTCTTTTTGAATCAATATTTGTAAATAAATCAACTATTTGTTAATTTTTGAGTTGCACAGTTTTTCAAACATTTATGTGCGACTTGCTGCAAGTATGACTTTCATTTTATTCACGTTTTCAATAATATCAGTGCACTTTTCTCCTTATTCTGTCTTCTATATTTTACCACCATGCTGTTTATACTGGCTCTATTTTTATAGCTTTTAAATTCCAGTCTAGTAAGCATTTCTCATGAAACTGTGTATTTATCTTGAAGTGTCTTCAGGCCACTGCTTGGGATTGATCATCTCCTGTCACTGCTTAGCCATATCTTGAATCATAGTTCTTACCTAGAGAAATAAAATGGTCTCTTCAGTGCATTGCTTCCTTTATCTCCTTAAACTTTGTCTTCAATCTCAGACTGTTATTTCCAGAGGGAATAAGAATATTGTTTATCTATGGCATCTCTGCATTTCTGTAGATGCTGTAACATTTTAACACCAGCTATTAGACCCAGGTTGCTCAGCAGAGTTGTTTATGTAAAGTCTTACTTGATTAAGCTAAACTTTGATCCAATAGGTGTAATTTCAGTTTAAAGGTCCAGATGAGCAGGTGTGTATTGAGTTATAACTCAGGGATCCATTGGATTATGGTGAAAATTTGCCTATAAATATCTTACTTGGTGAAATGGTTTAGACATCTTGTATCTTAACATCCAAAAGTCAGATCCACTGTTAGAAATTAAGAATTTATTCTACAACAAAATATCATATCAAACACTGGAGGCAGATCTAACTAAATACATAGAATGACAACATTAAGTGTGGGTAAGCATTTCTAGAATTATTACAATTAGTTTTCTTTCATCCTTTTAAGCTAAACAAAAAAAGGGTTTAAAAACACCCAGTTAGTGCTTATTACAATTTATACAATCTGTCCAAATTTTATTGCACTGAAGTTCTTGCGATTTAAACTAAGCTAAAAAGAGTTTTATTCTTCTTCAATCAGATTCTAACTTTCTAGTACAACTATTGTGAAATCGGCTTTTGGCTGGATGAATTCTTGCCATTAATTTCATCCAGTTTCCATTATAAATCTTCAGTCAGAATGGGATTCAGACAGATTCAGGCCACGTCTTTTCTTTTCTTCTTTTAATGTACCTTCCTTCCCTCAGCACGACTGTTCACTTAATCATCCTGAAAAATATCATTGTCAAGCCTGCTTTTGATTGATGGAATGAGAATTATCCAAGATGTCAAGGTGCACCTGTGTACTTACAGACTCAGCCATGACCATGTCTCATCAAGTCCTTCATGTGGCATACAATTCTAGATTCATGAGTTTGGAGAAGTGCTTGTTATCTGTAGGCAGTCGTGTTTGTTTAACTGTACCTTAACTAAACTAATCTGATGTCTTAGAGTAGAGACGCATCCAAAACATGTAGGACATCAGGCCCCGAGGACCAGAGTCCTCTGGTCTCGATGCTTTGATTTCTGCCTGCATGTTTCTTTTTTACACCCATCCAGTGACTAGCTTCAAAGTGCAGACAAAATGTTATACAAGTCATCTTCTCAGAGGCGTTTCATAATGGTTTCCATTGTTTCCTCTGAAAGCTCTCATGTTATGACTGTTTTCTGTCAATCAGATTCCCACAACAGCTTTTTGAGATCCGCAAGGACTCTTATCTGCTGACTCATTTGCATATTCACACTTGTCATCATATGCTCTAGAAATGCAAATTACAATGCAATTTATATTTTTGCATCTACTTGATCTGAATTATTTTTTTATTGCAAAGCATTAAATGTGTTTAATTATACTCTGGCATATTTATTTATTATTATTATTATTATTTTTTTTTTACAAATCAAGAACATGTAGCTATAAAGTAGAAGCTGCTCTTGTCAGGGGGAACAGCTGAATTAACGTTCTTATTTTAGAGGTGTAATTACATATTTTTGCCAAAGATTGTATATTTCTGGACAGACCCAGACATAAACTGCAACTTTGACTTGTCGGCAGAAACCTGAAAGTGCGAGTTGTTCTAATTCATTTTGAAGTGAACAGGAATGAGGCATCAGCAATTTTTTAATGCCTGTTCGCTGCAGGGACTATAATTATTTCTTTTCACTTCAAAAGAATAATAAACCAGCAGGGATGTAATATAATAAGTAATTTGTCATATGATGGTATTGTTGTTACTTGCACTTTTTAACCTGGTGAAACTTCAGGTGCCCTCCTATGATGCTGAAGCCTCATGTAGTTTCAGGTCATCATAAGCTGCTTCAATTTGTATTTGAAGATAACTTATACTGAAGGAAAAATTATTGTAAAATATGTTTGCTTATTGTGACTCTTTAAAGAGGTCCGAATATTTCAGCTTGTTCTGTGGCCAACCAGAATCTCTAAATTGAATCTTTTCAAATCAGAAATTAATTTTTTTAAATTCGAACCTAAGCATTGCCTTTTCAGAATTATGACTCTTTAGATAAAAATACCCAAAAAACTTAAAATTAGCTTTCTTTGATATGATTGTGGTTTCTCAAATGACATTTTTAAATCCAAGATGAAAAAAGCTATTTTGAAAGAAAATTTGGTAACACTTTATTTGAAGGGGTGTGCATAAGACTGACATAACACCTGTTATGAACATGAAGAAGTCTTCATGAATGGTTATGTTGTCATGAAGTGTCATTCAGTAGGGATAGGGTGTCAACTTTTAGTGCAAAGTTGGCACTTTTAATAAACTTTTATTGTACCTTTAGTACAACTTTGCATTAGAAGTGTGATTTACCAAATGACACTTCATGATAACAGTCATAGACATTCATGAAAACTTTTCCATGTTCATAACAGGTGTTATGTTATTTTTATGACAGTGTCATGTCAGTCTTATGCACACCCCTTCAAATAAAGTGTTACCAAAACTTTTCTCAGAGATTTCAACATATATGTGTGGTTTGTTTTAGTCTGGTTAGCCAGAGGAAGCATGGCTTTCAACAGGAACGCTTAACAGAATACAGCAGAGTTGCTCTGTTTTATCCTCTTTGAATTTTAACATCTATAATTGAAATTGTTGGATGTGAAAATGTTCCTAGTATTTTCAAACTCTTTAGATAAGAGGTTGACTGGCTAATTGTTAAATATCTCCACAAAACAGTTCGAAAAATGAAGTGATTACCGCAATTTCCGGACTATAGAGCACACCTGATTATAAGCCGCACCCAGTACATTTTAAAGGGAAAAAACATTTTGCACATACATAACCCGCACCTGTCTATAAGCCGCATGTGCCTACATACATACGGTACACAGAAAGAGTTTTCAAAGTTTTAATAAAATACCTTAGCTTTTCTTTCCAATCAGTGCCTGTGACGCGGCAGTAACATAGTAACAATACGGTAGTAACACAGCACTAACAGGGCTTGTTAAAAAAACATACCGGTAAAAGTCACTGAGAGCCGTCTTCATCTTCCTCCTGAGCACTGAGACGTGTTAAGTTGCATTAAACTTGCGTCTTCCTCGACACATATATTCCCCCTGTCTCACTCTTACCTTTTCTGCTCGAGCGCCCCTGGCGGCCGTTAGAAAAAAAAAGCATAAATAAGCCGCATCATTGTATAAGCCGCAGGGTTGAAAGCGTGTGACAAAAGTTGCGGCTTGTAGTCTGGAAATTACGGTAATCTTTTTTTTTTTTTTTTTGTAATAGCTTGTTACTTCCTCTGACATCAACTCTGCTTATTGTATTAAAATGTTGCCTGTTCGCGACAGGCTAGTAAAATTATTCTCAACGCTGCCTCTGTCATAATATAGTTTCCAAAATAAAATGGTAATTGACAAAATTGCTATTGGCTGGTCAAACCTTTAGGATAATCAGCCATCATAGATCTGCAACAAATCTCACAAGTTTATCTTTACTTTTTTTGAATGCTAACTCTTACAAGGTAGTAGTTTCCTCCTGCGATATAACGCGTCCACCTACTCGGATTTCCCTGCAGCAGCGTACATGCTCTCACTGCATGCAGAAAGTGATAAGCAAACACGCGAAAACACTTTTTGGGTTCACTACCCACGGCGCTCCCCACCAGGTTGCTGGCAGTGACACATTAGGATGCGGCCTTGTCAGTAAATATTGGAAACTGGCATTTCCTCTGGGTGATGCGTCCTGAAAGGTCAGCAGTGGTTGGCGGCAGCTCAGGCGCTCGGCGCGTCTCGCCTCTGTAATGGAATCCAGTGGAACTGCATGACATTTCCATTGATGAGACCTGACCGTCCTGCTTATCATTTATCTCAGAGGTTGTTACTTTATACACAGCACTGTCATGGGGTTTCCTTCAACATCCTGCTTTCTCTCTTTGGACTTTTAGATTAATGAAACATTTCAAGTTTTTATTTTTGAATTTATTTTTTGGACTCTGATTACAGTCGTTTCTGCATGTTGGAGAGAAGGCATAAAAAATTGAAAGCATCAGTTTAACTGGATCCCTTTTAAGTATGAAGCCATTGATGTATCACAGATTAATTTAGCATATCTAAATGGCGTTCTGCTACATTTTGACCTGACTTTACCTTTTATTTATTTATTTTTTTTAGAAGCAAGCACTAAGGACAAGAACTATACAGGAATCATTGACATTTCAACCTGCACTGCTGGCTCCTTTTTTTAGGTGGTGACTCACCTTTTCTATTAGTTTGCCTTGAAAAGAATTATGTGCTGAAGTCTCTCCTCCACCTCCTTCTGCTTTCCCATCTCTTTCTACAACTGGTCACAAACACACTCCAATGTAAGTCCTAAGGGATTCTTTTTGTTGGGACTTTGATAAAAATGAAATTACTGTGTGTAGTTGAAGTTAATGTCATTAAGTATTTTTTACAAGTTTGACTGAAATTACAGTCTATACCAAATTTAGCATTTGGCACAGACTTAAGAACTAGTACACATGATCTGTGCCAGTATGCTGATGTTATTTGGCCTGTAAGTTAAGATGTTAATTTCCTACCGAGCAGTTTTGTTATTTAAATATGACTGAAGATAGTTCAATCTCTATCGTGAATGATCAAAAGCGTTAAGTTGCATTTTCTTCACAAAAACAATTTCCCCAATTTCCATCGGCCCTCTCAGTACAACCTCAGCATTCGCATGCGACAGCAGGAGCAGCGTTCCAGAGTTTCCTGAGTGCTGAGGGAAGCCAGCAGCTGAAGCGAGTATGAGCACAAGTGATGCTTTCACAGTGCCCTGCTCTCTGCCGTCTGAACACTTCCCCGAGCCTTCATTAGCATGGCTGCTGCATTCAGCCTCATCGCAGGTCTTTGCATTTGCGTCTGTGCCTCTGCGCACGCACACTTTTCGCGCACTTGCTGTCTCACTCTGACTTAAATGCCCCTCCCAACTTTAGTTGAATCCTCTTGTTCTTTTTTTTTTTTTTTTTTTTTTTTTCCCAGTCGGATTTCTCCCTTATTTACTCCTCCACCCTGTTTCCCCTCTGGCTGACTCTTCATCCTTGTCTTTTCTCCTGATTTTTCTCTGGTTCTTTCTTGCCTTTTATAACCTTCCCCCTCCCCACCTCTCTTTTCACCAGTCCAGCAGTCATGTCCTCTCCTGTACGATGATCAACCCCTCCAGCTCCATTTCCCCTCGCCTTCTTATGCATAGTCTCCTGTCATAAAATGGCTAGTCTCTTTTCTTAGCCTGCTCAATAATATTCAGAATAATATTCTGTGGTGAAAACTTTGCAAATATAATGATTAATAATTTAACTCTTCTGTGTTCTCTAATGCTCTGATTAGATGTGTGTGAATGAGCACTTATGCTGGCCTGGTAGTTCATAAATAAATGTATGCTCGCATGGTTTATATCTAGTAGCGAGTCCACCATATTCAGCGGAGCACTCCACACTCCCACCAGGGATACCGATGTGCTCAGCAGGATTAGACGTGTCACACAAGTTGTAGTCTGTTTGACGTGTCCGAAAAACAAGATTCCTCCCATTCCCCTTTCCTCCCTTTCCATTTTGGAAACATTTTGTGTTGGTGCGCTTGTGTAAGGAGAGTAAATATACTGCTGTCCCGAGTACTTAGGCCTGTGAGAGATTCTCACAGCAGGTGTACCTCGTGTAAAAGTATCAAAGTTAAAGTGTTTACTTGAATTTTTAAAGCAAATGTAGAAAATGATTGGATGTTTAAAGCTAGAAAGGAGCGATTATTCATACTGTTGCAAAAACAGTTTAGTACATTACAGTTAAAATGTTATCCATTTTTTTTACACATGCCCTTAAGCAAAAATATAAATGTCCACAAATTTATGTTTTCAAACATTCATTGCATTGAATATAACTTTTTGCCGTTGATGTCTTTATAAAGTAACACAAGTATGACCAGCTGAAATTATCTAGTGAATTAGCCAGGCTATCAGGTTGGTAGAGCCAGGAATTGACTAACAGCGATGCAGCTTTTGCCTTTCCATCTGTAGTTTTATAACGGTGTTAACTTACTAATAGTGATACTGGATGTCATTTTCACCTCCAAGTTGTTTTTAAACAGTTATGTTTATCTTTCCAAAAGTGCAGTGGCCTTCTGTCTGCTAGCATCATTTCTATTCTATGTACTATATAGCTGGTGTAAGTTCATCTAGCTTTCAGTGACATCTCTCTAAAATTACTTTAAACTGTAAAAATCATAAAGTGAAAACTTTTTTTTTCCTCACTATATGGTAATGTTCAAAATGTTGGTGTATGTCTACAGTGAACTGTTTAAAAATGCTTAATTGTTCAACACATGTATGTTGACTCAATGAGTCGATTGCATGGCACTGATCTTCCCAGATTCTGTTTTTCTCAACTTCAGGCAATTAAAAGATGGACTGCTGTTAAGTTCACCTTCTCTCAGCACTTTTGAGACACTTCTAAAGGATATTCCCCTCAGGGAGCCAAGTTCCTAAAAACACTGGCATTTAAATCAGTATTTTCTTCTGGCCTTGTCACTCGCGTTGTCAGCCATGATCTTTTTGTAGCATCTAGTGTGTTTAGTAGATGTTGCGAGAAGCTGGCAGGCTGTGATCTGTACCAAAGTCTGTCTGTTGATCATTACCGATAAAGCATTTGTGACTCAGGTCATTCTGATCTGATTTAAAGCGCCAGGGCCCCCATCAAAGTGTTTACATCCTTCACTTGATGAGCAGCTAAGAAGAGTACTGTGGCCTAATTACTGTGCTGGCAGGGGGCTTGTTTAGCTAACCAGGAAAGGGATTGGAAACGGTGGAGCCCAAGTCTAATTACGACGAGATAAAATGATTCAAAGAGATTGCCAGTGCTAAATGAGATGCATTTACGGGGTTCTTCACATGCTGCCACTTTAAAGTGGATTTTATGATAATGTATTTCTTGAAGTTGATGTGTGTATGGGGGCGGGGTTGGGGGTGTTCTGGCTGTAATTTAGTGACTGTGTACACCTTGCCATCTTTTGAGAATCTCTTCCCTGAAGCTGAAATTAGAGGCTTTTTCAAACTTGGGGTTCAACTTACAAGGACTCCAAATTATTTTGCCAGAAGTTTCAAACCCTTTCATTTCATTCACAAGTCCTTATTCCCCACCTTTGCAAAAGCGCTTCACTCATAATGCCTCTGCTGATCACCAACCAAACGGTGTGAAAATCATTGTCTGGCACAGCTTGAGCCTCCATGCTGGCCCTCTGTTACTCACAGATTTCATTTAGGTCTGGGACTTTGCTTTTTTTATGCCAATACTGCCCTCCATTTATTATCGGCATTGTACAATAAAGGAGTCTGGAATGGTGGAATTAATCAGTTTTATTTTGATTTTCAACCAAATGATTGAAGAAAAAAAATTGACAAATCACAGGACTTTGCCTTGCGTTCTTTATGACTTCCTCAATGCAGAAAAGAGTAATTTAATGTGGATGTGATCAAACAAATTGCTGGCCCCCAAAGTTTTTATAATTTTTCAATGATTGACAGAAAAAGAACAATTGATGGACCAAATTGTTCTTTACCAGAATTTACCAGAAAGCAGCTGAAATGCTAGTCCTTAAAAATTAAGACATTAAAAAATGAAAGCATTTAAAAAAGCTGTGGAGATTGTTTCTTATAAATTTTAGTCTGCACTCAAACGCACAAAAAACTAACTACCGTAAATTATTAGAAAGTCATCTCAGTACAGGCAGGAGGTGAACTAGCACTAGCTTGCTCTTTATGCAGCTTTCTGTGCAAAGATCTTTACTACAGGCCGGGTATGTCTATTGGAGACTTTGTAGTCATCTGTGCCAAAGGAGATATTTCTCTACACATAAATAAAAAAGCAATGTGTGCTTTTAAGGGAAGTGTTTGAAAATATCAAAAGTATTTAACGGACCTAAGACTGACCTGCTGAAACAACTTCTGTTCCTGTCATCACAAAAATAGACAAGAATGAATGAACGAGGTGTCTGAATATTTTTTGGTGAATCGGTGTAGGTCACATTTGATACTGATTCTTATTTTACTTTTTTTTTGTTAATAAAAGTGGTTTAATATTTGCCTACAGACTGTTAAAATTGCATATAAATTATAATTAGACACTGTTGGGTGGAAAAATTGGCTAAACTGTAAAACATAATTATAAAAAATACAAGAATTGAATTAATTCATAATGTAGATTTAATTTGGTTTCCAAACTCAAGAAATAATGGTGGTAAATGGTAATTACAGTAGTCATGTTTTTTTCCCCATAACTATGCATTGAGGCAAAAATAATACCACAAAGCTGAGTTCTTTCTCCAACACTTCATTCATATCTTCACACAATTTTGCATTTTCCCTTCCAACAAACATGCAGTTTTAAACTTTACCTGTTTGTTTTCCTTTCCCGTCTACTGTAACAGAGACTTTAGCTAAATGCCCCCCCGCCAGCAGCTGATTGACAGCACTTTTCGCCCAGTCGTACAATTTGCATTGTGCGTTAAGTGATCACACTGTAACCTTGTGAAGACAAGACAGCAGGTTGTGGGCGTGTGTTTGTCATTTTGGCTCTGAGTGCGCTCATAGTGTGGGTGTCTACCTGTCACACTGCTACTATCTTATCCTGATAAAGTGTGAGATGAATGAAAAAGTACACAGATATGCACATTAGTGTGTCTGCAACAAAAGCTACAAAGGCTAGCTTTTTTTTTTTTTTCCTCTTTAAAACCAGCTGAAGATGTATAATTTTTACTCAGATGTGCAACTGTGTTATTTCACGTTACTTAACCGTGTTTTTGTTGTCTCTCCCGCAGTGTCCCGACTCTTCCTGCAAGCAGGACCTGCTCGCCTACCTGCAGCGCATCGCCTTGTACTGCCATCAGCTCAACATCTGCAGTAAAGTCAAAGCTGAAGTTCAGAACCTGGGAGGGGAGCTGGTTGTCTCTGGGGTGAGTCCAGCTTCTTTCTTCTTCTTTTTTTTTTGTTTTGTTTTGTTTTTTTTAAACCAAGCATAATTTTCTTTCATGCTGATAGACACATTTTAATGAGCGCAGAAGAAGTCAGTGTTGCTGTTTCAAATGTTCCACCGTTTAACAAACCAAAGTGACTGATAAATGAAAACATTTCAACTTTCCATAGCAGACTGGACAGTCATTGTTTTTCTGATGCTTCACGGTTGCCCACCTTGCAATTTGTGCCTTAAACAGATTTTTTTTCCTACATTTATTATGATTACTTTGAACGCACTGCTTACTTTCTGAAGCTTAATTTATTGTTAAAATCCATGACAAATTCTTAAAGACAAAGGCTGCCAAAACAGAGGCTGATTCTTTTTCCACAAAAAAGGAATAAATGTCTCAAACGTGCCCGACTGTGTTCAACAAATGTTTTCTAACCTTTCCACCTTCCAACTTAACAATGTTCAAAGCCTTTAAGCAATAATTAAGCACTTACTCTCCAGTTTAAAATGGCTACATTACTATACCTGAGTGAGCAGCGTGTCGTGATTTTTGCCCTTCTTCCTAAAGGAACATAGAGAAGACTATTATTCCAGCATTTTTTAAGTGTCACTAGTGTCTCTGGAGCTGTTAAGCGAGCAGATTAAATTAGGGTGACCTTTTTAGATATTCTGAAACTCGCCAGACGCCAGGGATCCTCCGCTGCATACGTCTGAGTCTTAAGTTTTTGGCCCAAAACCAGAAGTCACTAAGAGGGATGGCAAGTTACTTTTCAATTTACATGAATTCAAATTGCGTAAAATAAAAAGTACTGTAGCAACCTTTCGTTTTCGCAATTGCTTGATACTAACAGCTTCTCTCTTCTCGGTTTAGTTGGACAGTGCCATGTCCCTGATTCAGGCAGCTAAGAACCTGATGAACGCCGTGGTGTCCACTGTCAAGGCCTCCTACGTCGCCTCTACGAAGTACCAAAAGAACAAAAACATGGAGGCACTCAACATGCCCGCGGTCTCCTGGAGAATGAAAGCTCCCGAGAAGAAGCCGCTGGTGAAGCGAGAGAAGCAGGACGACGGGCAGACCAACAAAGTCAAGAGATCTTCGCAGAAGAAGCATGTCAGCCCTGTGCAGGCTCTGAGCGAGTTCAAAGCCATGGATAGCATCTAGAAAACCCCCAGGAGGAGAGCATCAGTATGTAACCCAAAAGTTTAGCATAGATTGAGCCTTTTATTGAGTCAAATCAAAGAGCTGTCATTTGTTCGTACAGCTTCTTCGTTTGGGCCGTTGTATTCCTCCACTGCCTCATTCCTAAATTTCAGATTTGCTTTAATCTGCAGCATTAACCGTTTCTACTGTAGAAAGTGCAGTCAGAAGGGAAATCAACTGGACAGGATTTTTTTTCTTTCATTTGTATGAGAAGAAAATGTGGATGCAGAAAGTAATTCCAATTTTTTTTTTTTGTTTTTGATCAATTTAATTCTTTTTTTAACACATTTAAGTAAAACTCTGGGGCTGTAAGGCTTTTCCATTATGTTTTTGACAGACTGCAAATATCAACTATGCAAAATTACCTACTCCTTTTTTTTTTTCTTAAGCAGTAGCTGTTAATCTTAATAGTGAGATATTCAGTTGTTCATCTTCCATTAAAAGCCAGCTTCAGGCCATTTCTAAATGTGCTTGCATTTATAAATCCTAAAATAATGTTCAGAAGTGACTAAACGCCTAATAACTTTAAACTTATCAGATTTATGTCATTGCTTTAACATTTGAACAGTTAAATTTTGTTTCTTTATAAAACCATCTCAAATCCTGATCATTGTCAGCTGTTCTGTTTTATTTTATGACTTCATGTATTCAAACTGACACCACTGCTGCTCACTGTAGTGCTTTTTTTTTTCTTTCTTTTTTTTTAAAGCTTCTTAAACTCCTGAGAGTTTGGAAGCGCTCAGAGGGCTGCAGGAGGAGCAGAGTGTGCGTCAGTACTTTGCAAAGCCAATGAGCTTCATTTACTAGTGAGACCAAACACCTCCATGTTCTGAATAAGTTCAATTTAACGGGATCAATATTTTCTACTTGCTGTGTAGAGTTTGCCTTTAAACTTCTTGTCCTTGAGCTTGAACACTAAAATTTTATATCAGAATCTTTATAAAACTATAAATCCTTTTTTTCCCCCCCCCAGATGTTAGAGCTTTAAAACGAAATGTCTTCTTTTTTTTCTCCTTTTTTTTGTAATGTGTTTTTTGTTTGTTTTTTTTTCTAACTAAAACCAGTTGGGTGGAGCTGTAAGGTGCAGAGGGGTCGTGCAGGTTTCTGCTTTCGAGCATGTCGTCGGTCCACTGCAGCGCTTTGAGATTCTGCTGCTCTCGTCTTGGAGACGGACCTTTGCTTTGCTGATAACATTCGAACTCCAGGCGGAGAGACATGTGAGGTTATTGGACGAGTTCTTCTTTTTAAGGGTGGACTCCGAAACAGAAAATGTCAGTGGATTGTTTCCCCATACTTTGCTCTATTGTTTGGTTTGAATCTTGAGTTGAAATACTTTGCTGTGGATTTTATTATTATTGAGAGCTGACTTATTAGCGCATACATTTCTTATATTAATGTGCCTGATTTCTACCTTAAATAAACAAAGTCAATCCATTCGTCTGGTTTGCATTCTTACATACTGCACTCATATCCTCATGCTTTTAGGTCATGCAGTGTGTTGCCATTTTTTCAGATTTTCTGATCTATTGTTTTACGTTTGACTATTTGGAAAAAGCCATCTCAAGTAACTTTCTCCCACTAATTATGCACTGTTTTTATAACAAGGAATTAAATATGAATATCTCCCTGCAGTCTTTGTTACTGACTTGGGGGCAGTCTACAGTATGTCGTTTCAACATGTAATTGGGATGCTCTAGTGCCGCGGTTATTTTTCTCATCAAAAATGCACCCATTTTAACGTTAAGTGGCTCGTTTAGTGTTTGGAACAAAATGTTTCATTCTTAAAGTGTTGCGGTGACATACTGTAGTTAAGGAGGGACTCTGAGAAGACACCTTCACGTCTTCGTACCGTCACAGATTTCTATCAGAATCTTCTTCATTAAAAAAAAATATTCCAGCTTGTTTTAAATCATTTTAGATTTCTGTCAGGCTTTTTAGCATTCAAGAACTTACAACCAATAAGATGGAAAGTAATTATATGCCCGGAGAGTTCACATCACAATCAAACGTTAATGTTCATCTCATGAAAATTTGGATTTCATTCAGTTTGAAAACTGAAACTTGAATAGTTTCAATCAGAAAAACTCGATTGTGATTTTCTTCATCAAGTGTTTAGGATGATTATGTAGCTACGGCTAACGGAAGCTGAGATTAAATTTTATCAATTATTTTGCATTAGGTCTGAGGCTGCATGACATTAAAAATATAATTTTAATTAAAATTGTGATGCTTATCAGTTCCGGTTAGCGCTTCTATCTTTCTTTAACGTTACCAATGTCTCCAGCACTGTTTAAGTTTAGAATATCAGTCGCAAGTCACCGACAGGTGGGGAAAATAAAGATGTTTTATACAAATTTGTTAAAACTGTCACCAATGGCTCTATCACAACAAATTTTGCTGAGCGATAAATTGTTTTGGAACTGTTTTGAAGTAATATGTTAATTAATAATGCAAGTTTGCACTCTCAGACTATACATGTAATTTTGTCAAGAGCACTCCACACTGGAACTGGAAGATATTTTAAATATCCAAAATAAAACACAACCATCAAAAACAATACATAAAAGGGAAATAAAAACACACAACAGAAGCCATAAATAAAACTGTCTATAAGCAAAATTAATGAACTTGAGCATTTACAATAAATTCCAGTGTGGGGAACCACGTGTTGGCTAGCAGAAAGCACAGGGAAGGTTTTGAGCAGTGCATGCATGAGAGTGATTGACAGCACTAAGATCCCTAGACCCCTGATTTGCCCTTTTTCTTTCTGCGTTAAGCTGTGATAGACTGCTGACCTGGTAACAAGCACCAGCTTTTCTCCTACCCTATAACGATTGAATAAAACAAATGAATGATAATCAAATTTATTTGTTTGGGAGGCTGAATACAAATGCAAGTCACACTTGCATATTCAGTCAACGGGGCCCACAGAGGTGGATAAAACGCTGAAATAAACACCAGGGGGCCCTGATGCAAATTTGCAGCACTCAAATAATTTTTAAAACCTTTAATATCTTGAGAAATAGTTAATACCCTCCAAGGGGTATATTATGGGACACATAAAAATGTAGACCAGGACCACGCAGCTAAATGAGTCATTACTCATTGCATTTTTGCAAGGAGGAAAGAACCACCGTGGAGAGCTTTCTAAAAGCTTTTGACCTCGAAGCAGAAGAAGCACAGTGTGACTCAGTAGCACTAACGATGGCTCTTTTTCAACGGGTTTCTCAGCAAGCCTAGTTCATTATTGAGCTTACCCAAAACCTGGAATCACCTTATTTATCTTCAAAGTCTTATATTTTACTGGCAAATGGAACGTACATCATACCACTCTGCACACGCACGCACACACAAACACCACCCCCAAAACACTTGCCTGCAAATTGCATGCAAATAATTTAAAAAACAAGTCCATTCAAAGCTCAACCAAACAGAAGCAGAAGGTGTGTGGGCTTTAACTCTGCTGTTTTCCAGTCATAACCTCTGTAGTAGCAGCACAAGGCTTAATACCAACCTAAAATAACTATCTAAATAAAAAATTTCTGCATATTTGTGAACCAATATGATAAAATGTGATCTTTGTGAAGAATCAAGCTACCTAACTGAACGGACAGAGGGTAACTAGTCAGATTAGATTCACTAAGAGACTGATGAAATAAAAGTAAGGTCTATTTTTCCATGGGTTATTAATTGTTAATGTCAGAATTTAATAAGTGATCTGATCATTTTCATATTTTCTGCCACAGCCCTGACCTTAAATGTTAAATGTTTAGATTTTATTGTACACTTACCTATTGTTTCATGTCTGTCTAAAGACATTTAATATATTTTGGGTTCAGTTATTAAAGACAAAATTTCCAGAGCAGATATTTTCCACATTATTATTATACTTAAGCTTGTACATAAATATATGTACCAAGTAAATTATCTCCATCCAATAGCAGTAAACTGTGTGCTGGTTTGAACTGATCTGTTTTCGGGAAAAGACCTTAAAGTTTAAACTCGATGCTGCTGTAACGTGCGGCTGATCAAGTTGCAATGCAGGACGAAAATATAGCAGACAAGAACAAACAGGTGGATCAAAGGCAACCTAATAAGTCAATAAAATAAGACCTGGAAAAAGGGTTACATTGTGGTCTATTCTAACCAAGTAAAACCTAAATAGCAGGAGGAAAACTTCTTTAGCAGCGACTAAACTTTATTACATTTTCAAGTCCAACATGCTCTGGACTGCAGCTGCTTTAAATGATATTTCCCCTCCTGGTCCACTGGGGGCTGATTTCAAACCTTGTTTCGCCCCAGGTGGAGCTGTCCAGTCTCATGTGGTGCTGATTGCTACCCCAGCAGAGCAGCTTGAGCTTGTTTTTCTTCATCCAGGTCCACACCGGTGACAATCAGCTGATTGTAAGGGAACATATATTAAATTGCTTAATTTATTTCCTCTTGCATTGCCAGCAAACTAATCAAGCCAAGGTTTTTGTAAACTACTGCACTACAGGTTGCCTTTTTTTTTTAATTTTTTGGCGTCTTTTGAATCCAGCACTAAATAAATACACAAAGGCAATTAATTAAGAGTCACAGAGTCAGACCTTCTCACTGTTTTCATGACAGACATTTCTTTGACATGTTTGGTTAGCATCACTCCTTTAACTGGTCTTTATAAAGGTGGATATTTGTTTGCCTGTGAGTAACAGAGTAAAAAAAATAAAATAAATTAAATAATTCAATTTTATTGCGATTTTTGTTTCTATTCAAGAAATACCAAACCTCAAAATTTAACTAGCATGGACAGTGTTAAATTTCAGCCGCCCCTTGTGGCGGCTGAAGGGTAGATAAACTTAGCAGCAACATTATATAACTAGCAGCACAAAACCTTGCATGTGTTAATAAGCCAAAATAAAAACAAACATGTAGTTTGATGCTGGACTATTAAAGAAGGGGAAGGGATTAAAAAAGCAATACAGCTGAATTCAAGTTTGTTCTTGAATTCAGTGCAACCATTTTTAACTTTCACAGAGTTAAAAATGGTCGCCGTTTCCACAAAAATCAAGGCAAGATTTTATATTTTGTTCATTTACCAAGAATGATACTGGGAGTACTGCCACCATCCGGGGGTCTGAGTTATACCTGGCTATGTTTTTGTTTCTTATTTCTAAATAAGAAATATCCAAGCTAATGTGCTATAATATATATACAAATGAATAATTTCTACTTAATTTACCATCTAGTGTTGGCAACAAAAACTGGAATATTTTTCATGATCAATAAATATTGAATAAATTCAGTCAGAAAGGACAGTGCATCCCAGTCTGTTGCATAGCTACAGACCAGTCGGGTTGTAGGCAAAAATAATGGACAACGGAGCAAAGGAAGTAGGTGGCCTGGCCAAACAAGTCATTTAGAAAGATCATGTAAATGAGCGGGTTTATATGCAGTTCTTATCTGGGCAACACGTTACCCCAGGATGCATTAAGTCCAAAGTCAGTCCAAAGCAGTTGATGCTATGAGAAATGTCTTTCAGGGTATTTGTGGGGCCTGCCATCTTTGTGCCTGTTATTTTGACACCTTTCTACACATTGACACTGACCATATACACCCTTTCATTAAAAGGCAATTCCCCGATGGCGCTGCCCTCTTTCAACAGAGCAACGCGCCTGCTATGAACCAAAAACTATTCATGAATGGTTTGTAGAGCACAACAATGAGTTTGAGGTGTTGTCTTGCCCCTTAGATTCCCCAGATCTCAGTCCAATCTAGCATCTGTGTGGTGTGCTTGACAAACAAGTCAAATCCACAGAGGCTCCTCTGACAGCAAAAAGCCAACCAGCACAGTCTCAGCCAGGTGTTCATAATGTTATGATGCCAGAGTTTTCACACTGCACAAATCTGAACCATTTATCATTAAAGCATGTATATATATTTTTAATGTTACTCGTCCTCTTTCCCTGTTTTCTCTTAACATTTTCAGTCTGCTTATGCATGGAAATTGCTTTAATGCGCGTTGGGAACCACGATGGCTCAGATTCAAGTCAAACCCTTCGCGCTTCTCTCTACACATGACAAAGCTCTGTTTTCAATTCTGCAACCCTGTCAAAGTGACAAATGTAGCTATTAAGACTTCTGCACGACTTCAAATGTACTTATAGAACCTCAGACGGCTTTTTTTAATGAAATTGTGTTCAAAGGTAAAAACATTATCAGCATATTGTGTCGGGGTGAAAATAAAATTTCTTTTATTTTTTTTAAAACAGCAAAAGTTTTTCAATTTGATGTGATTCAGTTTCACAAAAGATGGCATGTCTTTAAATCTAAGCCTTGTTTGCTGGTTCATTTATGACAGCATGACCCTCCTCGGCTGCCCCAAGGACCGACCATGCTTCTCTGTAAATAAGGATTTCCCACAGGAGGCTCAGATAACAACAGGATGGATTCCCCTCTGATGCTCTGAATCGGGGAACCTGAATCAGCCGAGGGCCTGAAGAGCGAAAACAACGCTCCGTTCTTTGTGTGAGATTTCTGAATACAAATATGACACAGAGTCGACAACGCCGAGCAGCTCCTCGTGTCACAGACCCAGTCCCCCCTCCACCCACCCACACGCCTCCCCTCTGCTCTATTTGTGTTGTGCTGTATCACTCAAACCGCTGTCATTGTATGACATGTTTGAATGAAGTTTTATCAATCACAGTGGTTAAGTATGACAGTTTAATCAATAGCGTAAGTCCTCCTGGGTGCCAGGGATGCGCGTTACTTAAAAAAAATAAAACAGGATGGAAAGAAGGAAGGAAACTCAGAGCAGAACATCCATAATCAGAAGCGTGCAGGGCCTTGTGAGGGGTTATTTCTTGAACTAAGCTGTAGAGAGCGGGTTTCTGAAGCACCTGTCTGTCATTTGATGTTTTCAGATTGAGCTCAGTTATGTGGAGTTTATAAATAGCAGGTGCGATTCTCTGAAAGGAGCGGTAAAACCCACACCTCGGGTCATATGAAGCAGTCGTTACCAAAATGTCAGCAGCTTCTCACAGGATCTAAGAGAACAGCAGGACACAGAAGATAGGCTGTCAGGTATCTGGGACTTCTGATACTCTCCGAAACACACAGACAGGCCCTGTTGTTCAGCGCGTGAGTACTTTGTAGAGAAGCCATTAGACATGAGAAGCTTTCCGTTTGAGTTATCAGAGGATAATTACAGAGCAAAGTCAAAACTTAGAGGTATAGAGGCATTGCTTTTAATCTAGTTTCAAGGTCTTCCAAACATTGTCCCATATTCATTAGTTCAACCTTTGCAGAATGCCAATATTAAAAAAAAAGAAAAAGAAGTAGACACATTAATAACAATTTTATCTGCAGGAGGCTGTTTGAACAGGGATTTGTTTCAGATGTCCTCTGATGGCAAATAGACGGGGAAAAAAGAGGAAAAGCTTAGCAAAAACTAATTACCTCAAGGGCAGCAGAAGAAATAGAAATACTTATTCCCTTTCAATAAATTGCATATCAATGGACTGTTTATTTATGGTACTCACAAATCATACATCCAGTGAAATATTTTAAGCATTACTCCTGTTAGTTTTGATGAATATGGCTAATAAGAAACCATTAATTTGAAAAATTTAATTAAAAAGTGATTCACTGAAGAATAGCTAATTTGTCCAGGCAGTCGCTGACACCCACAACAAACGGCGTAAGTAAGCAATTAGGTCATGTAATTCCTAAAGGAGCTGGCTGTTCACAGAGAGCTGTGTCCACATGTAAGGGTGGAAAGTTGAGTGGAAGTAAAAAAGATGAAGTGTCTCACTTGGGCCAAAGAGCAAAGATATGTTTTTCAAATCAAAGTAAAGTTGACATTTTATTTGAAAATGGATGACGAGTGGAGAGGCACAGGCACAATCCACGTTGCTTGAAGTCCAATGTGAAGTTTTTACAGTCAGAGATTTGGGGCGCCGTGTCTAATGCTGGTGCTGGACAAAGATCATCATTACCTGTAGTGTGTTTAGTGTTGAGTGTTTTAAAGAGGATGAAGATGAAGGCCACTATTAAAGCAACCTGGACTCCCTTATCACCTCCATGACACACTGCACCAATGAAGTAACTCATGCAAAAGGAGCAAAAATCAAGTAGCATATTAAGCACATATTCTTTATCAACATGCCTTTTTTTGGTCTAGAATATTAACTTTTCTCATCAACCCTAACACTAGGACTACCAGGATTTTGAAAAATACCTATCTAATCTAAAATACCTATCTAATCTTCAAAATTAACAGAGACAAATGCTTATGTGTAATTAGCCTATGTGAAACGTGACACTTTTTAAATCGAATTACTAAAATAAGTGTGCATTTTACTGATATCTTAATATCTGTCATAGTTATTTAAATTCCGTCTTTCTGCATGTACGACTGCTCCCAGTTATTTTCCACTTCTGTAGAGTCAAAAACATTTTTGGACTTCCATCAGAGTATGAAAGCACATTTTTGTAATGAATAACACCAACTCCAGGCCGACACTCACAATAAAGACAAGCTCTATTTGTAAAGAGGAACTATCTCAGCAGTGAAATTATTTTGCCGTTCTTGTTATAAACATCAGCCACATTGGTTGATGATCCCACTAAACCTTCTTTCATACCTTAACCTTTGGATAAAATTGCTCCTCCAATCAGATTCATAAAATGAGCTCTCCTTGATCGTGAGCGCAGCTCGGGATATTTATTTTCCCTTAACGCATAGCACAGCTCGACATCATGTAATCCAGTGAAACGTTGGCAGCCTGAGAAAGAGCACAATCTTTTCATTTTTAATTCGCTTTTATAATCAGCTCCTAAGGAATCACAAAACCTAAAAGAAAAAGGGAAAGTAAGAGTATCAGCAGAGGGAATGACGGAGGTAATTATGTTAAAAACTCCTTTCACAACGGAAAGCTTCAGAGAGAGAAAACACTGTAAGTCGAACAGGGAAGGCTGCTGTCAGCGCGTTGGGAATAAATGGCTGTGGTGAACGGTATGTTCTGTCTGGGATAATTTGTGTGATGTAATTAGATGCAAAATGTTTTTTGCTTGCTCTTTAATTGTCTTTTAGGTGGAATGATTTGTGGTTTTCAGGCCCTTCCTTGTGGCACGGTTTTGTCTGCAGTCAAGGCTGGTGGATTAAAGTGCCTTAAAAGAGTACTCAGAGCACTACTTTTTTTCTTTTATTCGACAAAGAGATTTTGTTCTTAAATAGAAGAAAAAGCTAGAGATGATCTTGTATTTAGCCCCTTTTACTCTGACACCCTTCAACATAATCCTGTGCAAATTGCCTTCAGAAGCATCTGAATTGATAAAGTTCACCAGGTTGTTTTAATTTCAGTATAAATACAATAAAGGAGAGATCAAGCTGTATAATGAAGACCGAGGAACACAGGATACAAGTCAGACATAAAATTGTGGAGAAGCTTAAAGTGGTGTTAGATTCTAGAGCTCTTCAATTCATCATCTGCATATAGATACACTCTTACACAATCGACAACTTAGCAAAAGAATGTGGATGCCACGAGAAGCAGTCAAGAGGCTCATGTTAACTCATCAGAAGCTGTAGAGATCTACATGACAATTATGATTTGTGCAATTCCCCAACCCTGATTTCTTTGGAAGACATAAGAAATCTCATCCTCATGGATCTCTGCACGATCCATGTGGGTTGTGCAGAGATAGGTCAGATCCGAACAAAATCTAACTTTTTGGTTGACATGCAAAACACTGTTTCTGGTGGAAAACTCACATCATCCATCGCCCTGAAAACAGAATCCCTATTGTGAAGCAAGGTGGTGGCAGCGTCATGTTAAGTCAAAACCGGAATAAACTCATGCTGAAGAATAAACCAAAACGGTCAAGGCGGGACCTGCCGTGGACCCCTCGCGGAAGGTTTGGTGGGCGGCGATGGAGCAGGGGGTGGACCACTGGAGGCGGGCCCGGCGGGTGACATCGGCGCAGGGGGTGTAGAAGGAGGAGCAGGGGGCCGGCAGATGGCTCGGAGGGGGATCTGGGAGGAGGGGGCAACTAGGAGTCTCTGGGTTCACTAGGGGGCGACGAGGAGTCTCTGGGGGCACTAGGGGGCGACGAGGAGTCTCTGGGGCATCTAGGGGGGTGACAAGCAGTTTCTGGGGGCACTAGGGGGCAGTCTCTGGGAGGCGACGGGGGGCCACAAGGAGAGAGCTCTGGAGCACCACAGGGAGGGGCAGAGAACCCACTTACAGATGATAATTTAATGATGAAATATGCACAGAAAATCTCAAATCTCCACAGAATCTGATTGCTGATTACTTTTGCAATGTGCTGTATTTGCAAACAGACAAATGTAGTAGTGTCTTGAGAAGCTATGCTGCTCTGTCTCGTGCTGATGCTTTTATGGAGAACACATACCAACAGCTATTTCAACAGAGCCTGATATTAAACATACAGCCGAACACCTTTGCATGAGGTAATCCAACTGTATCGCGCAGCAGGGATGACTACCAATCATTTCATATGAATTCCAGCTCCCCGCTTGAGACAGCACAGTATTTTAATGGCTGACATCTCAGGGCTGCAATTCAAGTGTGATTTATATCTCCTCAAGTCATCGGTTACAGTCAGATCCGAGGATTGGACTTTGTGCTCGCTGGTTGAGCATTGCTAAAGAGCAAGAAAAAAGGGAGCTGTGTCACTTCCCCAATTTCCAGTGAAAAGTTGAATCAAAGGTGCCGCAGCAGGGGTGAAGAGGGCTAGAAAGAGAGAGAGAGAGAGAAAAAGAGGACTGACAGGCTATCCGCATTGGTACGCAAGCCTGCGTCTCATCCTTAAACCAATTTCCTTCCTCTATACTCTGGGGAGTGGTCTGATTTGCACCGTTTCCTTTCTCTGAGTAAGTGTTTATCCTGCTTCTGCAATTAGATGTTGCTCCCAGCTGCGACATTAATCAAATAGCCAGACAGATTCTCTGCATTCGGAGGCTGAGGGAATGAGTCCTACATGTCTTCCCGTGTGCTAACAGGCTATGAAGCAGCCTGGCTATTTGCACACATACAGTATGCGGATCTGAGTGGTCAGGAGGGTTTCATGGTGGAGGCTCCACAAAGCAGTTGGAGAGAGTGTTAATTGGATTTGTACCGTGGGGAAACATGTTTGTGACCTATCGATAACGAAGCTGTGAAAAAGTATTTTCCCTTGCAGATTTTCTTTGCAATTTTTATTTGTTTAAACACTTTTACATGTTTCATATGATCAAATAAATGCTAGCATATGTTTAAATTTGGATTAAATTTATTATGGGTAAATAGATGTCCAAACCAGTATTACCTTATGTGAAAAGGTAATTGCCCCCAAAATGTGTTGTGCAGCACAGTTTCACATTTTCTCCATTTGTAGATTAAAACTCTAAATGCTGTCCATTGGAGCTCCAAAGACGCATATCCATCTTCACAGTCTGATGCAGCTTTGTAAGCCTCTCCAGCCTTAGTGACTTTGTTTCTCATCTATTGTGATAGTCAATAGATCAGACATGATGTGTTGGCCTACTTCATGTTGTCAGGCCCAGTGGCGTGCACAGACATTTTGGGGGGGCAGGTGGGAACAAAACGGGCACCTTGTGCAGAACAAGTAGCCGCCAGCTGTCTTAATAGTGTGAGATTTTTTTTTTCTCAGACACAGGTTGAACATAATTTATTTCAAATCAGTTGCCATATGTAATGCATTTTTTAAAAAAAAGAAAAAAAAAGATTTCAGAGGGGCACTTTTTTTTTTTGTCCAGAACTAAAAGGACAGGTGGTCTAGCACCTCCTAATGTCCATCTGTGCACATCGCTGGTCAGACAGGTTTTGTTTCGGTGTTTTCTTGATACCTTAGCTTCTTTGTGACTACTAAAATTCAACCAAAAAATATGCTTAACCCCAATAACTGATAATTACTGATCATTCATAATACAACTTAATAATTACTTTTTCACCTGATTGGTTCAAATAGTTTTCCCCTTAATAAATAACATCATCATTTGAAGCTTATTTTATATTTACTCAGGTTATCTCCGTCTAATTATACATGTTGTTTGAAAATATTAGGCATTAAAGTGTGACAAAAAGCAGAATAAATCTATGTGAGGGCAAAGACTTTCTTAACAACTCTTAATACTAATATAGTCTTTTATCTTGCTGTGTGAGAGTGCTGAAAAGCTTATAGACGTCGCTTCTGTACTGTTAAGAAGCTCATTAGTAAAATTATTGTTATTTCGAAGAGCAAAACTATTTCTTTTATTGAAGTCTTTGAGGACCTTGAAAAGCTAAGAAGATGATGGAAATAATGCCTGGAGTTATTTTGCAGAAACAAAAAAGCTTAGCAAGATGACGGAGTAATTTAGCAGAGAAGCCATGATCCTAATAGTTCACTGCTTAAGGTCAGACAGTTTTGTCCGTGTGCAAGCTGGCATGGGTGTGTGTGTGTGTGTGTGTGTTAGTTGAGTCCTCATCATAGCAGAATGCCGATAGAAATCCATTACAATCACCTAATGTAGTCTGCTGCTCAGATCTACATAAGGGCTCTACCAGCAATAATCGAAGACCTGCTCGTTTTTATTGATGTTATTTATAGGTAAAGTTAGTGATGATTTCCAAATGCGTTCTGTGTTTTGTGGCTAATTAGTACCAGAGCTAGTTAGGCCACAAACGTGCATGTTTGCTTGGGTGTGGTGGTGGTGGTGGTGGGTAGGTGGGTGGGGGGGTGTTGTGTTGCCCTGATGGTGAAACAAAGGGCTCACAGCGGGGCTTCCCTTTCTGCCTGCTTTCCACTTTCAGACGATCTGAAACACAGCACAGCACAGATGAAAGGAGCGGGGTTGTTATTACTGGGAGGGAATGCAGCATTGTGATCTCCCTCAGAAAGAGATGATTTACCAGTCGAGCAGTTGCCTCTGTCACCATGGTTACCGGGGGAAGTTGTGACTTTCAGCCAGGAATATGCATAAAGTCCAATTTATTAGTTTAGAGGTGTTTTGATGGAGTTAGAATTAGGCATGATAGGGTGTGATATCAACATATAAGTCGCTAATCGGCCTTTTTCGAGTGACGCTGCTGTGCACTCCTGGTGCTGCATGTTAAGTACCACAGACAAACGTGGTGCATCATCGAAGCATGCAGCTCATTTTTCACTTATTAATCCCCCCTAGTTCCCAGCTGCATCCGCAGAAAAAGCTACCCCTTCATGTCTGTCAAATTGTTTATTTTGTTCTGTTTTTTTTTTTTTCCTCCATCCCAACCCAGAGAGCTTTCTCTGTTCGCAAAATTTGCAACTTTTTTGCAGTGTCGGACTAAATTATCTTTTCCCAAATGCGAGTGGTTTGTTAACTCAGCCCTCAGGTGGGGTGCCAATGCAAAATGTAAAAGATGGTAACACAAGAGAAGTGGGCAAGAAGAGCACATAAATTATTTGTAGAATACTGATGATGACAAATTGCAGTTTGTTTGTTTGGCGCCGGACAGCAAAAATCTCTACGAGATGAGTTTAGGTGCTGGTAAGAGGCAATAATCTCACAACTGCATCACAAGTCAGATTACAGAAATTAGATCAATTTCATACTACATGAAAATATAATTTTGATATAACAAACATCCTTTTTTTTCATCTACATGATGGCATTGAATGTAAGCGTGCAGGTGATGATGCAACACCATGGGATCTGATTACTGACCCAGCAGTGTCTGAGTAAAATATTTTAATAAAAATAAACTCAAGTAAAAGTTTAGGTTATGTAAACAACTTAAAAAGAGGCAAAAAGTGCAGACAGATTGTACTAAGCTGCACTAGCACAAGTTAATTATTTACTTCCCACCCCTGCACATAAAGGCAGGAGCATTATTTTTGAATGGATAGATACATTTTTTTTTTAGAAATTATCTGTTTAAAAGGGAACCTTTCAGAAAAGATGATTAAAAAATTCCCTTTCTTATCTCCGTTTTTTAATATGGATAGGGTCTGACAACCTTGAAGTTCATGTACACATAAAGCTGCTGTCACACTTTTTCTTATATGCCGACGTCTTTAAAAATGTGTGGGACTAAGTGTGAGAAAATGTAGGTGATTTCATGGAACATCAAGTATTTGTCACAGACATCATATAGCATGAGCTTTAGCTGTTTAGCAAGGTTAGACATGCAAAGATGCCATTGCAATTTATTTATCCACACGTCCACCCATCTATCTTGCATTTGGGTATCTGGACAGCTCCGGATTTTGACTTGAAGAATTTGTAGGAACCATAAAATCTGAATTAGTGCATCAATAAGAATAAACAGAGTTTTGTAGTTGCGAAAAGAAAAAGATGTGGAAAAAGACATATCTCCATGACAAAATGAGCAGAAAAGGTATGCTACACTAGCCATGGTGTTATTTACTTGTTGAACCCAAATTCTAACACTGAGGATAAGAACATATGCTGGGTTTCATTTTGCTTTGCAAATCCCTCGTTTTGCACTTCAGGTCTCACGTTTAGCTCTCCTCAGGTTGCATAAAGCTCCTCAGTTGTTGTGCGTTGCATCAGGCTTGTTCAACAACATCACAGAGAAAGCGGCTGGTGCATTAAGAATGAATTAATTCCATGAAGGGCAGGTTTAACCTTCGCAAGGGGGAAAAAAATGTATGCATGAGCAAGACGATCTCTTTAGAGGTCATTTAGACTAATGCATCTCTAAGTCCAGAGCTCCTCTTGTTCTGCTGTCAGCTCCCATATTGCCGCTGTCATGTATGCTGTATTGTTTGTAAGCCTGCAGTGACACCGCTGAGGGTGGGGGTGTGTTGGGGGTGAGCTTGAGCGGAAACAGGCATAAATGCCACTGAACTGAAGGCAGTCTGATATACGTTGACTAAATCAAGCCTCCATTGTAACGAGCTGCTCTGTGGGCTGACTTAATTAAATGTGATGCTAAATAATTTCTCCGTGGCGACGGTGCCGCGAACTTTGCCTCAGCCTCACAGCACGACCTGGTACTCCGCTCCACGCTTGATTTCAGCCATCATGCACACTCGAGTGGCTGTTATTTGCTAGAAAGAGACGCTGCCTGGGAAGATCGGCTCTAACAAGAAGTTTGGATGTGAAACTGTTACCTCTTTTAGCAGTAACCTTGGGCAGTGACTCAGAGGGATTGTATGTATATCTGGTGATGCAGGGAGAGCGCAGAGCGACTCAGAAATGAAGCAGTGTTTTGGAACAGTGCCTCGGGAGTGTCTACATTCTCACAATGATTGCTCCAGGTTTTGGAAACTTTCCGTAATGCGGATGCGTGTTGTATATGCAGTGGAAAGTGGGAGTGGAATTAGATTTGTCCATGGGTTGACTGAACTTGTCATGGTGTGGCGAAGACATACATAAGCGAGTCAGTTATATTTTACCTTTTGATCCTACAAAAGCAATTCGTAGGATCAAATTGTGTGGCGTAAGCTTATTTAGCCTCATTAAAATGTGTTTGCACATGTTTAAACTGCATATGTCAACATATTTTTGACGGGAACTATTTAAAACACGAGACAGAGATAAACAACAACCAGCCTCTCACTTGTGTTTCAAAGCAAATAAGTAATTTATTTATTTTGCTTTTTCTCTGAGGTTTTTTTTGGCTCTAGTGGCTCATATTTTTTGAAAGTAGACTGACAGGAAAGAGGGGAAGACATGCGGCAAATGTCGCCGGGTTCGACTTCCGGCCATGTGGATTGTGCTAAACCCCTACTCCACCACAGCACGCCCTGCAAATAAGTAATATTAAAACAAATTACACAATTTGAGTCTTGCCCACTAAAAGAGGAAGACACGACCATATATGGATAATAACAAAATTCTCTCAGTGATCAGACAGAGACAACATTTCTAATAGAAATGTGTCAAATGTATGAAAGTTGGGGCAAAATTTCTGACTGGGATTATGCATCATTTTTTTTTTTTACACACTTACCCAGAAGTATTTTTGTCCTACAGGTTTCCACTAACGGTACCTCTGTCCATTTTGAAAATTTCAACGATTTTTCCTTTTAGCCAACGATGTGGAAAAAACCCCAAAACAAAACAAAAACCCCTGAAAACATTTATTATTTAGAGATGTTGTAATTACCATGTCAAATAAGAGAAGTTGTCTCCCGAGAATCATTCAAATGAACCAATATTCCTTAATATGCCGCCTAATTCAAAATGTAATTATTGTTGGGAGTGTGTAATTTAATATTCTTTATCTTGTCATGTCCTCGGTCTGCCAGCTCTCAATCAGCCCCCAGTCTCCCATCAGCCAGCAGCACAGCAGAGTGCTGACAACGCAGCTGCCGTCACACTGCTTTTATAATGGCATACATCATGCCTTAAACACTTTGGGGGGAACACTCAAACATCTGTGTGTGGGTAATTTTTGTTGCCCTATGGATTCCGGCTCGGAAAGAGTGCAGAGTAATAGGTGCGGGGCAAAACGAAGAGAGCGTGCTGTTTTCAAAGACAGGCGTGATTTTATATCGGTTTTATTTTGACTTTGGGTTTGTAGATGTCTGTTGGCGTGTGGCATCTGCAGAGGCCTGCTGCTCCAGCTCTCGCCTCAGGCTGTGCAACTAAGTTGAAGAACTCCAGTATGGAGCATGCTTTACAAAAGACTTTACTGTAAATACTTTATAGCATGCTGAGTGGGTCTATGAATATATAATAAAAAAGAAAAAAAAAACAAAAAAAACTGGCACCAATTTGACCTAAACATTTCAAGCAGCAACCATTTGCATGAGGATGTGCTTTATTGCAGACGACCTCCAGACTGTGTGAAGATGAACAAATGGTCGAGTTATTCTTTGAACACATTTACTTTCATGCCGTCTGGTTTCATCTGTTTCGAATTATCTTTTAGGGAGTTAAAAGACGCGTTCTGTAGCGGCCGCCTAAACTTCGCCAGTGTTTTGTGTAGAGAGTTGATGTTGTGCACGACTTAGTGTTCATGAAAACAAATGAAAAAAATGTCAGATTTTAAATCACATGAAGTTGTTCTAAAAACGAAAGGGACATATTGCACAACAAATACCATCCAAAAGTATTCACGTCCCTTGAATTTTGTGACAGTTTCTTTAAGTTGAATCTATACATTTAAATTATTTTATTGGGATTTTCTTTGTGTATTTAACTATATTTTATCATGTCTGACAAGCTTCCCGCTGAAAAAAAAAAAATCCACAGAGCATCATGCTGCCACCACCATGTTTCACAGTGTTTCATGGCTTCTGACGAAGTGAGACTTCTTTTGGTTTTCTTCATCAACATCACGTCTGTTGGGTACACAGCTAATATCATCTTGTCCACAGTATTCCCCCCTGAGCTGCGGATTTCTGCAGCTACCCCAGAATTTCCATGGCTTTCTTGATCACTTCTCTCATTGTCAGATCATGGATTGATCAACGCTCTGAGAGATGTTCAAATTCTGTCATATGATTTTATAATTTTATAACTGTGTTTTAAATGTCTCCGCATCTTTCTTCCTGACTTTTAGCATTTTAATTGCAACAAATTAAGAAAGCCACAGGTAGTTTTAATTTTTCTTTAACACATGCACTGCTCTGTGTTGGTCTTTCTTACAATCCACTTAAAATACATCGAGGTCAGAGGTTGCAAAGTGACAACCTCTGACTTTACAGACAGATTCTGTAAAGTCAGAACAGTTCATATTCTCTTTCAAGTATATGAACCTTTTCATATTTTTGAAAAAGTTCAAGAATATGAATACTTCGCGAGGTTCTGCAAAGATGTGGCGCTATTATCCAAATCAAACTAATTCTGTCAGAATAAAGAACGAAAAACAAATACTGTGATGTTAGTAATCTACATTTAAAAATGTTTGCCAGAAAAATAAAATGAATGAATTCCTCTGAGTTTGTCTGGTTGGCATGAGAGCATTGGAGCTGGAAAATGGAGAACTACCGTCTTATAAGTTGGATTAGAGCCGGTTGTTAAAATGTCTGACTATTCCAAGGATTGGTGGTCCCAGCTCATCAGAGCGCTATTTTAAAAGATTTGGCCAATTTACATTTCCCACAAGACTCATCACTTAGACTTTAATCTGTTCTTGTATGTCTCCTTTCACATGTGCAACATCCAGCATAAACGACTAGGTTAGAATACAGAAGTAGTGAACGTTGCACTTTTAATTTCCCACCATTGGAAACAATTTCAATAAACACCGTTAATAATTTTCCTCTAATTTTCTTTTTTTTTGTACTCAACCAGACAAGCCTTTTTGATAAAGAAGCTAAATGTTTTGAACCTTCACAGACATCTTGTGTTTTTACTGTTTTGCCACTCCTATGTATTTCAGATTATAAACTATATTCTAATGTCACACAACAATAACTTGAGTTAACACAATAATGAGTTTTCAGCTGATGATGTCATTTATTAAAAGCCATTCTATGTGACACAGCAATTGTCTGGCTTGGTTAAAAAAAAAAAATACCACTGGAAAGCAGAGTCCAGTCTTACTAGTCACATCCAGGCTAGTAAAAACTAGAAATAACAAAAATGGAACCTTTCTGACAACATGAAGGAGGCGAGAAGATCTCAAACACTAATAAATTCAAAAACAGATGTGAAACTAAATCACATCTGTTTTTGAACAGATGTGATTAGCAAACATCTGTATGAGTAGCAAACCACAGGTAAAGATGTTATTTGTGAATATTCAATAAATAAAACAGGGTTGAACCTTCATAGGAAAGGCTCGCCAGCCAAAATTACTTCCAAGATGACTCATCCAGAAGGTCACAAAAGAGCCACAAAAAAAAAAGAAATAATCTAAAACACTGCAGGCCTCACTTGAATGCTGACCTCACAGCTGAGGTCAGCATTCAACATTCAACAATAAGTAACAGCAAAAGCAGCAGCCCTGGGAGAGTTTCTTGGCAAAAACCACTGCTGATCAAAGACCCGTCTCAAATTTGCCCAAAAGTCATTTTGAAGATTTCCAATACTTTTAGGAAAGCATGCTGTGGATTTTTTATTTTATTTTATTTTTTTTTTTTATGTGTGCTCAAAAAGAGTACCATACTGCCAGCTGAACATAGAGATGGAGGTGTAAAGGGCCTGATCTGCTGTGTTGCTTTTGGAGAAGCCTGGTCAGAGTTAGGGCAGAGATCAAGTTGAGCTGTGTGACCTTAAGCTGCGTGTTCTGCTTTTAAATCATCTGGTTGAAATAAAACAATTCCGAAACAAAAAAGGGACAAAAATTCCCCCACAGTCACGTAAAATAGTGACTGAACGCTATCACCGTGTTTGGCAGCTGTTCTTTTTCCACATTGATCCAGGTTGGATTGTATAGTTTCTCCTCTCAGTAAATGAAATCCCCATTTGATACCTACTCAGGTTATTTTTATAGGACAGAAAAATTAAATAAAATATGTCCGCTGACTCGAAACATTTAAGTGTGACAAATATGCAAAACTGAAGAGATCTGCAAAGGGGCAATTACTTTATCCCAGCTCTGTACCCCACTGGATCGATTTGCTTCTCTACAAGGCTGTAATCTGAGCCATGGCACCACGCTGCCTCTGGCAGATTTCTCTTGCACCGCTCAGAGAATTTTGAAGTCCAGTGCTTCACCTTGTGTGACCTGGAACTGGCTGAATTGCAGTCTTTTTTAGCCGTCCTGTAGCAAACGGACATTGACACACTTGTAGCTGCTGGCAGAATTAGATAGATAAATACAAAAAAATAAAAAATAAATAAAAAATCAGTAACGCTCCAACCCAGAGTCCGTGTCTCGTTTATCGATCAGGTCATGCACCAGCGGATCTCCATTCGCCTTGGATAAAGTACTTGGTGCTTCTCTTGATGATGCCCCCAAGGCCTTGTAGATATGGACAAAACTCCCTCAAACCACAGAGCTACTGTCGCTTATGAGCCAAGAGGAGACAAAAACAAACAAAAATATAATGGCAGCAAAACTTTAAAATCTTTGCAACTGCTCAGTGAGATTTACGCCACTGCTGCGGAGCGACTTCTTTAGGCCGGGCATCATGCGACAGTGCACAATGTCAAGTTGCTTTTATTGCAGCTTTGCTGGCAAAGCCCAGTCGTGTTTAAACTGGATCATAGCAGAGCAGAGAATGATGGATGTTGGAGCTGCAATTTCACTGTGTAGTTATTACACAGCCCTAGTTGGAAAGAATCCTTAGGGGCATAAATTCTCTCATACCATTAAGTGAAATGTAATGTTATAGAGGATATTCATCCAAAAATGAAAAGGGTGTGCTAAAGAGGACGTAGCTCAAAAAATGATGGTTTGTCTTCATATAAACGACATGTCTCCTGACTGTAATGCAGGAAAGCAGAAAGACACGAGGGAGCTTTTCCAGATCGGCGCTGAGAGACGCTTTTAATTCCACCTGCCATCGTGTGAAATCGACGCGTCCTCCTTTCAAAGAATTGCGCACAGAACTTTACAGTATCCATTAAACACAAAGAGCATCTTTCAACCAGTAGTGTTGCTGTTGCATCACACGGTTTTAATCTCAGCTAAATATATCGACTCTGAGATGAGAGCAGCGCCGCGTTCTCACAGCTGAAAGCACAAACCCCTGCTTCTCATCTGCTGGGTTTACGCACTTTTTTTTTCTTTCTACTCATTTAAAAGACTCTGGACCCCTCATCTGCATTTATATAAGCAGTCATAAAAGCTGGTTTCTGCTCCAGTTTGCTTCCTTCTTCCTTGGACAGTCTTGAAGAACAGGAATAGAATTGAGTTGTTGGCAAAGGCCACCTACTCCACGGAGCCAGCAGCTGCATAAACAATGCTTTATTTCACATCCTCCTAATGTTTATTCACTGAGTCCTATCCGTACACTGATACTGCTGAGTCACACCCTCGTGCACGCACTCTAATCACTCCGTGCCATAGCAACCGCGACTTAGCAATTGCTAAACCTCTTCCGTTTGAGTGCTTTAGGAAAATGTCATTATTTTGAGTTTATTTGTTTCAAAGTCAGTAAAGTGTGAAGCCGACTGCTCTGCTGGGATTCTGCAGTAGATCTATACCTGCTACCTCTCTTTGAACCCTATAAAAGCCTCTTTTGTGATTCGCTGATTCAAAGTCTTCGGAGACACAGGGTCATTAAAATTGACTTGAACGACATGTAACTTCATGCAATATACAGCAAGTGCATTGCGTTCATTAAGGTGTTGGCTATTAAAGTTTAATTAGTGACTTATGCGGGGTATCTGTTGTCGTTCCTGCGCAGCGTCCTCCGGAAGAAACTCAATATGAGTTCTGGGCTCTCTTTCAACTGCACTTCCCCCTCAGCCAATGAGTTTTATACACACAAATGTAGAATTAAAAGACACACATACAACAATGTTTCTTTTTGAGATACCATACTACAGATATTATATTTTTCTACGAATTCAAGACCTTGCTAAGCAGCTTTGTCTCTGTCTTGGCAAAGAGCTAAGTATGTTTCTGTAATCAGAGTTTTGACAGATAAACTTCAGGAATTATTTGTAAAATTAAGTGTACTTCATCTACTCTTCTCTCCCTCAATATTCTTTGCAAACTTCTGTTTACGTTCTGAAGGCATGTCGGCTTTTAATATGTTGGTAAGATAATATTTGAAACAGACAGAACTTCCCTCGTATATCTGGAGCAATATTTAGAGCACCTGTGGGGATCTGTTTTAATATTATTAGGGCAGCATTGAAACAATTTCAGAGGTATTGAATTTTTATGGAGTTTTTATTTTTTGAATGCTAAAAATAGCTGCTTTCCACTGAATGAATAAGAAAATGAGGTTATTCTCACATTTATGGACTGCAGAAAATCTCTCTCTCTCTCTAAATATATAAAATAAAAAAAATTCCCTTCTCACCCACCGCGGGTGGTGTTTCTTCCTCTTAGCTCGGGTCCTCTACCAGAGGCCTGGGAGCTTGAGGG
>CAEFZY010059985.1:0-37538 GCA_903066815.1 Brachyrhaphis roseni | reverse complement strand
AAGTGCCGTTTTCAACAGATCGGACAGAATTGAGCCGCTTATGTGCAAAGAGCCCATACGGTAGTAACACAGCACTAACAGGGCTGATTAAAAAAAACATACTGGTAAATCTCACTGAGAGCCGTCTTCATCTTCCTCCTGTGCACTGAGAGTGTTAAGTTACATTAACTTGCGTCTTCCTCTACACATATATTCCACCTGTCTAATTCTTACCTTTTCTGCTCGAGCACCCCTGGCGGCCGTTAGAAAAAAAATAAATAAATAAGCCGCATCGTTGTATAAGCCGCAGGGTTGAAATCATGTGACAAAAGTCGGCTTATAGTCAGGAAATTACGGTACATGTTTTATCTGTTCACAAATATGTACTAAGATTAATGGTCAAGTGGGGACACCATAGCTGAAAGTTGCCTGTCTTAGAGTGAACTTCTGATATTTGCAGGGCTTAGGGAACACAGTTACTGTGGAATCTGCAAATACTTGACACCCTCCCTTCTGTTAAAAACAAATATAACTGCGTTTTGACTGCTCAAATATCAAGTATACTTTTATATGCGCAATAGAAACAGTCTTGGCGCGACCTCAGAAGCTAACGTCCACGGTCTTCCATAATCCTGCTCTTAGTGGTTCAGCCAATCAGCATCAAGGAAAATTAATAAGTTTCTGATTCATTTTATTAAAAGTTTTCAGCTTCTCTTTTTCTCTTGTGCAAATATATTTTCTGATGATCAAATTGGGATTTTTCCTAGATTTAGCTAAATAACCTTCAGAAATTGTAGACGTTTGGATCAAAACATTATTAAAGACTCCAAGAAAACATGGCTGCTTGGAAGCAAACTGTCAAACATTTTACCTAATCCCATTTGCTGAATACTCCCTGAACCTTCATTGAGTCCTGCCAAGTTTTTGAATTGGCCTAATGTTGCATTAGATGTATTTCCCCCAGTGATGAAACAATTGATATAAGCTATTAGCTAGCTGTTTGCTCACAACAAAATCAGTCACAGTTCTTCCAGTTAGCATTTTATTCCTCATCATTTACACACAGTTACCCCTGTCAAGTTTTAATACACTACCTCATCTCTGGAATATCACAAAAAAAAGCAACAAAAATAATAAAGGCACCTTTCGGTTGCAGTTTTGGTGCAGATGCATTACGAGCAACTCAAAACAGCGATCCCTGTCTCTGCAGGCTTGTTTATCAGCGTCTGCTACATGGATTTGATTAGCTGTAATAAAAAAAAGGGGAAAAACTGCTCCCTGTAGCAAATGGCTTAAAATTGTGTGGAATATTCCTAAGCCAAACATCAAAGTGTTTTTACTGATTAGCAGCTACAGAGGAGGGAAGTAATCAGCGAAATGTTGAAGTGCAGTCCTTGACTGGATTGAAGTCCTGGGTTGCCGGAGCCCCCTCCATGGTTTTCATTTTTTGAGGCACTTGATTTAAAGACGGCGGTGATGAAATAAACAGGCCTGCTGTCTGGGTCCTGTCAGAGAACTGCGGGAGTCAGAACAGCGCCGAGCCAAGTTAAATATCACAGAACATGTGGCACCCAGCGTTGCACCGCATTTTGAACTGGATCCCAGTACGACTGAACCAGAGCCAGCAGGGAAACCAGGAACTAATTAGTTTACCCAGCTGATAACGTGGACACTTTACTGACACCAAAATACTGGGGAAATCCTGCTCTTAAGATGCTGTGCTAACTGGCTACAGTTAAGATTATTGGAAACTTTAAGTTTAATGTGTAATGAAACCCCTTTTTAACCCAGTTAGTTAAACTGGGTTTAAAAAGTGGTTTGATTGTAATAATAAATCTTTAAATGAAAAAAAAAAAAACTCATCTAATTTATAATCTTTTCTGGTAATTGATTTTATGAGACCCACTTTTTAGGTATAATACTGGACAACAAACTTAGTTGGAAGCCTCATATTGAATGTAGCAGAAATAAAATTGCAAAAGTCCTTGGAAAAATATGCCGCATCATCATCCTCCTCTTACTTCCTGTCATCTTCATCTTAATTAACACTTTGTATGTAGCAGTTTTGTAGTTTGAATCCAATGTCTGTTGCATAATCATCACCAGTCCGTAGGTCTGTGTTGTTTAGTGGCTCCTGCTGAACTTTTTTCAACACTTAACATTTTATTTTCATTGACTGAACCAGAGCTTAAACGTCCCTCATCTGAAATCAGCTCCCAGAATAATTCTCTCTCACGGCCCAGAAGCTGCCAGCGCTGAGTTTGATATATTAGCCGGAGCTGATTGGCTGAACACAGAGCTCCAGACTGCTAAAGCTGCTTTGCAGCGAGCAAACAAGCAAGCAGTGGTGTCACTTAAATCAATAATCAGGTTGGATGTTTCTCCAAATTTACCTGAGTTAAAAGTAAAACTGAGCAGTCTGTTTCCCAAATCGTAGAGCAAGGTATGATCAGAGAAAATCCTGATATGAGCACACACTTGGGCTTTCTTTCTTTTCATGCTGCTGCTCTTATTCAAGAGTGAGGCATTAAAAAAAAAAGAATACCTCAACTGCAGACATGACGATGTTTTGGTTGCTGTCTGGGATCAATAAGCGCTAATTCTGGTTTGTGAATACGCCCTGCGCCTCCTGCCGGTCTGAGGAAAGCTCTGATGGAGCCTCACACGCAGTCCGTCACGTTTCTCATTAATCAGAATTCCTCATTAGATTGAGTTCAATTCCCCAGAGAAGCGGAGAACGGAGATAACAGCCAAGCTAGCAACCAAGGTTAAGTACGCTGCCACGTCTCCTTTTCTTTCTCTGCCTTTTTCTCGCCTATCTGTGGACCTTAATCATTATGTGCTGCAGGTTTAATCCTGGAGAAATAGACTTATTCTTGTAGCAGCTCAAGTCACAAGCACACGCTGACCTGACAGTTTATTTTTCAAGAAAAATGTGATCTCCAGTATGTGCATAATATTGCTTCTTTTTTTGCATAATCCTATACTTGTACGTCTCAAAAAATTAGCATATTGCGTAAAAGTACAATATTTCTTGCCAGTCATCTCAGAAAGTGACAGAAAGTAGTATTTTATTTTTTGCATTTTTAATGATTATGGCTGCCAGGTAAAGAAAAGCCAAAACTCAGTGCCTCAGAAAAACTGATGTTTTAAGCACAATCGTCGGGCTTTATATATGTACATTTCTAATCGGTCGGGGCTCCTTTTGTATGAATTATTGCATCAGTGCAGTGTGGCATGAAGGCGATAAGCCTGTGGCTCCATGTAGGTGCAATGGAAACTTCTGCTGCTCTCCCTGGTGCTGGTGCACCTTTTTCTTTCGCTGCTCTTCCTTCCACTAAATTTTTTTGCCAATATGCTTTGATACAGAACTCTGTGAACAACCAGCTTCTTCAGCAATGACTGTTTACGTCTTGTGTAGGTCGTCCATGACCATCTTCTTGACATCTGCTCAGTCAGTAGTTTTCCCATGACTGTGTAGCCAACTGACCCAGAGTGAGAGCCTGTTTTAAAAAAAAAACCTTTGCAGGTGTTTTGAGTTAATTAGCTGACATCATGAGTTTCCAATAATGACTGTTTTCACAGTATTTTATGGAACTGGTGACAGGCCTGAGAAAAAATAGAATTCTTAGATTAGACAGAAATGTGAGAAAAAAGTTAGAACTCTGAAACAGAAATCTGATTTCTTTTTTTTCTGTGGCTCTAATCCTTTTCCATTAGATTCTAAGTTTGAGACACTGAATTTTGTGTTTTCATTGAGTTTAAGTCATATTCATCAAAATTACAAGAAACTGAATATTTTCCTCTGTGATTTAATATGAGTTTCACTTTCTGAGATGACTGGTTATATTACTTGTTTTGCCAGTTTCTGCTGGCAAAAAATATTTAGTTTTTATCAGATGCACTAGTGTTGCTTTGGGACCCATCTGTCTCTGATGATTCTGTTTCAGATTGAGTTTTGCAGAATGACAAAACAACGGCTGCTCAAAATTGATTCAGTGTTTCAAAGTTGGAAAGAAAACCTAGAAAAACTCATCTTAATTCTGTATTTCTAGCGTTCTTCATTATAATACATCTCATCAAGACGTTTTCATTGTGGACGGACACATTACAGTGGTGGCAGTTGGAGCAGCTGCTTTGCTAAACTGAGCAGAAGTGGGTCAGGAGGCACTCTGGTGTGTCTCCGCTAATGAACAGATGATAATAACAGAAGTATAAATTAATAACAATTCAGCGCCGCGCTTTTCTTTTATCTCGGCTCGCCCGGCGCGGCACAAACCACCCGGATATGACAAGGGAAGTAATCTGCCTTTTAGATGACATACACGAGGATTTGAGTGAGCTTCACATCAGTCAGTGGGCTGTGTGGATGAAGAGCCATCTTTATTTTACACATATCAGCTGTTCCTGCTGCAGACATTTCTAGATGTGAAAAGTTAAAAATGTTGAAACTTGATAAGCCTTATTAGAGTGTAATAGCATTTTAAATTGAATGAAAACATGACCCTGGTGGTGCTTATTTCTTATTCAGTGCCAGGACATTTTTTATTCAGATGGCCTCACAGGCACAGGTTTAAAAAATGATGCTAGGTATCTCCAGCAGTTCTAAGCCTCAGTCTGCTGTAGAAAGAGTTGCACAGATTTAGTGATGTACATTACCAAAATGATTTCTATTATATAGTAATAGAAAATAATTTCTTAGTGATTTCTTACTTTCTTTTAAATGTAGACGTCTGCATTCATTAAGGGTGTCACATTTGGTCTGCTTTAGACGGATCAGAGTTCGTTTCCTCCTCTGGTTCTGACTTTTTGTGCAGGTGTGAAGTACAATCAAGCGAACCAAACAACCGGGCCGAGACACGCTTCTTCCACTTCCAAACAAACTGGTGCGGTTCGCTTCTGGTGTGAATACTGGCCTTGATCTGAACCAAACGAACGTCTTTCTGGACTTAACGAGTCTCTGTTGCTGTGCATTGTGGTAAAATTGAGCCTTTCAGTGTTGCTAAGGCTGGTGCTGCATGTACCGACTGTTAGTGTCATTATCTACAATAAAGTGTGTGCTGTACCAATACGGGCTTAAAAGCCACACAGCAAGGAAGAAGCCATTACAAAACGTGAGCCAGGTTACTTTTTCGAGGTAACATCCCAGTTGTGAAGTGCGACTGTCGTGTTTTTTGTTTGTGCTCTTCACAAGCTACATGATATCATGAGAAAATATTGAAGCAACATCTCGAGAGATGAGGCAGGAAATTAAAGCTTTATATCAAAAGAGACAAATGGACAATGATGCTAATCGTAGTTATTTTAGAGAAAGACTGGCTTATGGACAACAAAGTCAATGCTTTTGAGTGGCTTTGACAAGACCCTGATCTTTAACCCACAAACCTTTGCCTGCAGGGTCAATAAATTATCTCAGCATATCTTAGCATAGTTTATCTTATTTTAGCTTAGCTTTTAGCTTTTAATCTGAAAATTGTCCAAGAATTTAGCCTACAAATCCGACTCTGTTACTGCAGTTCAAAGCTTCCCTAATAAGCTTGTGAAATAATACACAGAACATCTGAGCTAATTTGTGAAGTTAAAAAGACAATTTTACAAAATAACTAAATTTATATGAATTGCTGAATTTAAAGAAGTCAAAAATTATCTAAAAAAAACAAAACACACACACAAAAAAATAAAAACTCTTTTCTGGCATGTAACTGATATATGCTTGGCAATCTGAAATAACCTTGGACAGAAACAGTGATTCTCATTTTTATGAAAGTGAGCAACTAAGGAAAGAATATGATTAATGACATTAAGAAAATATACAAAGAATGGGTAAAAATTTTTGTCTGTATACTTTTGCAAGGCACTGTACCATTTACTGGTCTGTACTTATAATTTGTTAGTCCAAGATCTCACATGACTAACTATTATTGTCAGTGAGTATCTCCATTATTTAATCCCCACAAAACGCTTCTTCCAGTAACCTTTAAAGTAAATGTCCTAAAAGCCAGACTCTGGCAGATGAGAACAAAAGCTGCTTTCTTTTAGCTTTTTTTTTTTATCGTCTTATGAAAGTCAGTTTGTCACAGATTTTATGATAACTGGACCGTCAGAGGCTTCCTGATGCAATTGTGGTGAAATTTAATAACTCCCAGCAGCTGGATAGAAAATGAAAAGCGTATTGTTTTAATGCTCCGGTACTTTTGACTCTTGGGGGATTTTGGTTTATCACTGCTGGCCTAAATGAGGTGTTGAGCTTCTTTGTTGTTCTTGGAAATATAATTTTAAAAATGTGTATAAATCACTCTTTTTTTTTTTTAAGCCCAGAAATACTGTATGGGCAGAATTCTATGTAATTTAACAGAATTTACTAGTTGAGGATTGAGCATTAATGCCATATTGCATTTAATCAGATTTTTGGATTTTTAGCAGCTGCCCTCTACTTTCATTTGGTTGCTTAAAACTTGACCTTTGTGAAAGGGACTGGAGAACCTTTCTGGGAAATCCAAAGTCAAGAGATTGATTTGAATTGAGTAGTAATTCATTCCTCTTAATGGGGAACAAAACCATAGCTGAGTACATGGAAAAAAATATGTTGAATTAACCAAGAAACCAACAGATATAATGGAGAGAAGAGCATGCATCTCTACTGAAGGAGTTTCCTCTCCTCTGCAGAGAGTCATTGTAAAATGTTATTGAAATGGGCAGCAGTGACCTTCTGAACATGTCCTTATTGCGCTGGGTCTGAGCCTGCTTTGTTGTTTAATTGGTATGTTGTGTGCAGGTTGTACAGCGCTTTCCATTATATTGACAAGCTTGTAAAACACCCTTGATTCTGATGTCGGCTCCAGTGGCTTTACAGCCGTCTCCAGATCCCAGACAGCTGTCCTTTTCAGGTTCTGTTGGACACTTCTCAATAAGAAAATTACAAATCCCTCCACAAACATAACATAGATGTAAAGTAAGGCTGAAATGACTAATTGGATTTATCACAATTAATAGTTCATAGAATAAAAGGACAGTGTTCATTTTACTCAAACATATACTTATGAAAAGTAAAATCAGAGAAACTGACAATTTTAAGTGGTCTCTTAATTTATTTCCGCAGCTGTTCATATGTATTCTGTGTGTGTGTGCGTGCGCGTGCGTGCGCGTGCGTGCATCTAATTTTTTATGATTTAAAAAATCTTTTTTTAAAAAGGATTAAAAAAATAGTTTTTATTTTTTATAAATGTAATCTGTCTTTCAGTCATTATTAAATGCTAAAGTAACTTATTGAAGACTATTAATCATTTCAGCCCTAAATGTTATCAATAAAAGAAAATACCCTTGATGCTAAGTAACTGCATCTCTACCTTATTTTTTATCGTCGTTATAATTAATTCTTTCACCATTGGGAAGCCGTAGCTGTACGTAGTTGAACAGTATTTGTTTTGCAACATTTCTGGTGACTTTTGTTCCCAAACCCTCCACAGCTCTGCTTTCCCAGAAGGTGCATAACAATATCCAGAAGGCTGTAAGTCCTCATCAAAGGTGACTTACTCATTCTCCTTATTTGGGCGGAATGGAGGGAGGTAGGCCAATCGTCACCTTACTGCCTGTCAGCCTATTTGCTAAACTGGTGAATTCATTTGGTGGCCAGTAATCCTTGATTGTGTCTGCGGACTGAAGCGATAGAGTGGGCGCTGCAGAGAGATGAGTTTATCCAGCGTTCATCGATCACACTGTCTGACTCAGATGGGGAGAGAATGCTGAGTGCTTACAAGGTTCTCCAACCAAAAGGAGACTCTGTCCTGGTGGTAAACAAAGCAGTTCTGATGTTTAGGGAGTAACATAATGAGTTTCCCATTCTGTCTTCTCTTTTTTTTTTTGCTGGTGTTCTTTTTCCTCCTGACCATATATATTTTTTTATGGAAGAGATGGAACGGGGCTTGCATGGAGCTATGGGACATTTTGTGACAGTAATCAGTCGTGGCATGTAGGGAGGGGAATGAGGAAGAAGCTCTGGGGAGAGGTGAGGGGTCAATTTACCGGGGTCCTTGTTGCATGAATAATTTTATCCCCAAACTGCAAATTAAGGCGGCTTGTAATGAAAGAAAGTTGCAGGGTTGTCGAGTGGGAGAACCCTAACAAGCAATAAGGTGGCATGTCTAAGGGGGGAAAATAGAACAGTGTTCTGGTTGCTGGTTTGTGGAGCAAAATAAAGGGAGGAGTCAAACTTTTTTTAAGCAGACTGATTCTTACATACCTACTGAACTTGTAGTTAGTCCTCAGCTTGACCTTTTCTCGTGCAACATGTTGAGGTTACTCAGAGAAGACATTCACAATGCGCCTCTTTGCTTTGTGCTGTAGGTCATCGGCCTTCCTGTGGTGCTCCACCGCCAGTTGAAGCTGATTTATTATGATCTCCTCCAGGCTTATCTTAGCATTTTCTATACTTTCTTCTCACGGATACTGCAGTACAAGGACAGAACCTTATAGTTTGGCGTCGTGGTCTGTGGACGATGTGGTTTGGGTTTTTTCTGGCCAATCATCAGGGTCTTCAAGGTTTTTAGAGAAGGTTAACTAAAAAGAGTCATTAGTACTTCTAGAATCATTCTGAAGTAACAAATAGACTTTTGTTGACCAGATTTGATCATCATCATAATATTCACTTCAAATTAATCTTTTTAGCAGACAATGTAATCGCTCCTGATCAACTTTTCCTGTTTGAGTTCCAGGCATCTATTTTTTTCAACTTTCATTCTTCTCACGTTTCGGTTGATTTATAGCTGACTTTTGGAAATGCCTGTTTCACACAAGATGTTTTATTCTAACTGCGGATGCACAGTATGACGGCATTAACATATCGGCTGATGTTGGTCTTTTTTTTTTTTTGCCATCTTGGTATCTGTCCAAAATAATTTATTTTATTTCTGTTATTCCGTACTCACTTTCTATTTTAGAATTTTCACAAAAGTAATAGATCAGATATTCTGATCAAACAATTACTCTGCATTTGATCGTAATTATATTAAATTAATACTGTTTTTACTTGAATACAATTTCTGAGTGTATTACTGCCTTCTGACTCATATTCAGTAATAAATGTATTAATGAAAATAAAATAAATCTGCTGTCAGAGGTTAATTTATTTTGGTGTTTAATCAGGTGTAAAATAATTTCTGATTACTTCTAGTTGATCAACTATAACAGGGATTAATGTCATAATCAATGCAAATGGGGCATAATATGACATCTTCAGAAAAGATGACCTAAAATTAAAACTGATACAAGAGTTTAGCACTTTGGCAACAAAAGACAAACACAAATAACAAAATACTAATACTTATAGGCTAGTAATATCTGTTGATATACGTATTGGTGTCTTTCCATGGCTTATGTTAAATTTCAATTAAATATTTTCTGTAGGTTTAAATAAGTTTTATTTCACAGTCAAAAGCAATTAATTTACCTATCATAAACACTATCTATGTACTATGTAAGAATCTGTTGTGGAAAAAACTATTTTACCAAGCACTGTCAGGTGAAATCACTCAATCAGGTTTATTCATATATTGTGCACAGTACAGAGAGCTTGTAGGACAATTGATAATGAAGAAGGTCTGGGTGAAAAGCTCTGCTAGGCAGAGACAACACTTGAGTTTTATACCAAGGATAAAGAATTCAAAACAAGGGGCGAGACAGTCTGGTTCTGATGCAGCTGCAGAAAACAACTTCCAACCTTGTAATGTAACCCAAATAGTTCTTTTGGTGAGAGATCACAAGAATGTAATATAACATGATCAGCAGATGTTAACTTGTAGTAATTTCACACCACAAACCACAAAGAGAAAATGTTTTCAAAAAGACTTATTTTCTACTATTGCTACATAAAACACTGGGCTCTGTGCTCAATGTGCTTCATCCCTTTGCTAATGCTGTTTTTCTTCCATTATGCCGTCCTGTTACAGTTCAAGGTGATCTTCACAACAGTTTTGGACACATCAGTAATGATTTTTATGTATTCTTTCATAGATCTATTAAATATGAGAGCCTTTTTGATAGATTTAAAAGGATGTGAAAATCATTAATTTGTAGGTCTAAATTGTTTTTGTAATCATTTTTCCAAGGGTGAAGTGACAATAGATCATGTAAATGCAAAACAATATTCAGAAATTATTAGAACTTTTCCTCTGATATGCACAGGGTCAAAATTAAACAGGCATGTTCAAATGTATCCTTCAATCCATCTAAATCTATTTGATAAGTTGCACTGAAGGTTCCAACACATGCAAGACCAAATAATGACACTAGTAGATTGGAGCCATTTCTAAACAAATGCTTATTCCAAGTTAAATAGTTAAAGCAGTAGCACTAAAATAAGTTATTCAGATGGTTCACCACTTACTAATATCTGAAAGAACTCAAACGTTTAACCTCGGGTGGAAGAAAATTGGTTAGGATGTTCAGATGTAACAGAGGCTCAAGCTTTTCATGAGCTGAAAACTGCTGGAGCATCAAGGTTTCTCTCCACAGGGAAGCTGGTTTGACATCATCATGAACTGAGAGGGTGTAGAGCGTAGAGACAAGCCCCTGCTGCAAAACTCACACCTTCAAATCCAACTGGAATAAGTAGCTGCATGACATATTTGATGGTCAGATGAGAGAAAGATTGAGCTGTTTGGCAACAATTAAAAAAAAAAAAAAATGAAGGTGAAGCTTTGAAATGCGCAAACACTGGTAACACCTGTTGGGCATGGTGGTGATGGCATCATGCTGTGGAGGTACAGAAGGTGGTGGAGGACCGGACATAAATGAAAAAAACTTTACTTAAAATCAACAGCTTAGACGGTTGGCTGTTCAAACAGGAAAATGCTGAAAGGTACACATGAAAGTCTCTTCAAAAATCGTAGTAATCTCCCTGTTTTAGAGAACAGGCACACAATTTGTGTTTTTGTTTTCATTTGTAGAATAGAAACCATTGAAGTCAGTCATGAAAAAGTTAAAATGACACTCCTGTACAAAGATGTTTAGCTTGGAAGTGACTGTGTGAAGAATGTTTATTTCAACTAAGATTTTGGCACTTTCTAACCATGAAAACAAGGAAATGAAAAAGGATTTCTAATTTGGTGGATCTGTCAAACGGTGTTCAAATTAATTTGGAGAGACTAGAAAATAAACCCAACCAGAAAAATAGAGAATGTTTACCAGTTCTGAATCCTTCCTTGACACAAGGAAATATTCCAGAGCGCTAACAGGAAGTGAGCGTTGCGCCCACTGCTCTGACGGCAGTAAGTGACATTGAATGGGAACAGCAGGTGTAGTTTATGGTCTATCAATAATGTCATGCTCAGCGCCTGTTTATTTTGGCCCCAGAAACCCGGAGACGCCCTGGTTGCCTTTTTGTTTATCGAGTTTTCCTTCAGGAGCCTTGAAAAGCTCTTCTCTGACAGATCTATTTGGCAGAGGTGAACGCTGCGCCAGTAGCAGATAACTGATGTGTCTCCGAACCCTCTGGCTTCCTTATCACTCATTCACACCCAGACTTTCAGTCTTTGCTTTTCCTCTGAACTGTGAGGGACTCTGGGAGGTTTCTCAGTTGTTCTGGCATCTGGACTGCATGACTTTGCATTTCCCCATCCTGCACTCGCTCTCCCTTGATGTAGCTACAGTTGTCTGATTAGCGTGGGTGGTTTGAGATTGATGAGAAGGTCAGAGTTCATTGGCTTCATTGACTCCGCTGCCCATGGATTTTGTTTCTCCTCTCTCTGTTGGGTAATTGATTAGATTGCCAATGCTTATGATTAATAGCCGCTTGCAGTAATGTGTGTGGCTTCCTTATTAAGCACACACTTGCTGTGAACCCTACACTGTTCTTAGTTGCCATTTGTTTGCCTCAATTAGTGGTGATATTTACAGAAGCATTTGATCTGGCAAGTCAGAAACCTTGTAGATGTAAATACAGAATTAGAAGTCTTTATTACAGTCAAAAATACCAGTTAAATAGGAAATAAGCAGTGATGCCGCTTGCGCTTATGGAGGGAATTGAAGCAAATTATAGCAGAAGTAGAGGATGTACAATGGCTAAAGATTAATTCATACTGCACATGGCAGATCCCACATTGAAAGAATAAGACAAATCCAACCTTTAATTTAATTAAAAGCCAATGTTACACTTATTTGCACTAGTTTTGGGTGACAAAACCAATTACAGTATTTATCAAGGCACAGAATGTGATGGTAATAAAGGTAGGCTTTGAAAGTTAAAGCTCTTAGAAGAATGTCGAAATTGAAGTTTTAAATTAAAACATAATGAGAGAGAGAGAGCCTGTAGTAGGCAAATGTATTAAACTAATGAATGTATTAAACTCTTCCTCTGCGCACATGGGTCACTTTGGGGTCATAAACCGTTCTCACAGAAGTCTGATTGCAGTCGCATTTAGTTAGTAGTATGAAAAAAAAATATTTCAGCAGAATTCAGCATCAAGGCCTGCTTTATGAACATAGCTTGGATTGAATATTCTTTTGTAATGTTTAAAAAAAAGAAAAAAAAAGAGTTGCTTGATCTTTGGGTGATGTTTCCTACATGACATTTCTCTGAGGCTGGACTTCTGATTGTGGTAGAAGCTAGCAGAAGGACTCAAGTACTGAACCAGCAGTACAAGTCAAGTCCTTTATGACAAAAGTCTAAGTTGAGTCTGAAGTCTTTTATTTTGTGACTGAAGTCAGAGTCAAGCCTGATAAACAGTTTGTTTTTTTTGGTTTTATTATCTTTTCTATTTCCTTATTATTTGTTGTGCATTTATCTTGTTGTTTGTATATGTTAATATGTTTCACAAATAGATTTGACTCACGCATTTGACAAAGTGCTGTCTGGTTGTACAGCTTATTATCAGAATCCATCTTAATACCATCTTTATCTCCTTTCTAACCACACCACTAAGATTGAAGGGCAGTGTATCTGAATTTTAATGATGTAAACAACCTTCACTATATTAACAGACAGCAAATCCATCTCTGATTTGATCCTGTCACTGTTTTCAAGCATGAACATTTTCTGGTGAAGTGCCCCAATCAGCAGAGCAGCATCATTTCTTTCAGCAAGCCTAATGACGGCTATAAATCAACATTTTCTCTGGCGTCACATCTGGGCTCTGGGATACATTTAGACATGTCAACTGCAAGATTGGAAAGGGTAAGCACCACAACAGCGACAAAGGTTTGTTTTAATGATATAAGAAGTGAACTCTGAGTTAACTTTGAACCTTAGTTGCCCCCAAAACAACAAACATGACCCGTTTTGCTAATCTATTGCTCCGATTTGCAGGAAATAACTAGTCTCAAAATGTAAATGTTTGCTTTTTTTTTTTTTTTAATTTACTAACTGTGAAGTTTTCTGTGTGCCTAAATCACACTTGCTCATTTTCATTTAGTATCAGGTATAGTATGATCATGCGAATATTATCTATTTTAATGTATAAGAACTTAATAAATCAGCTAAGTATGAACTAAAAAGTACATCTTATGTCCTAACCAGTTTTTCATAACCTTAACCACAAAGGTAAATTGCCCAGGCTGAGATATCATGAAAATTTCACTGATCAGAAGTACACATAAAAACACAATAATATTTAAGACTTTTAAGTGAGTCTTGGTGTTGGAGCCTATTAAGAATTAGATTAATCTATTTTTTGCTAAACTATTAATGTTACGAATCCATGATTATGCAAATGATAGATCTATTGGCAGCTGCTGTGATTGATCTGATTGTTTGGTGAAGGAGTGAGGAGTGAAACATGTTTTCTACCTCAAAATTAACTTTTATATTTAAAGTTTTTGTATGAAGTCAACTCGGAAAATATTTTTGTTATTTTTATAAGTAAAGAAAATGCTCTTTTTGAAACCAGAAAACTCTCTGCGAGTGCTTTTTGAGTGAGTCAAAAAACCTCCTCCTGAGACACTATTCTGGCATTTATGTTTTTTGGACCTTTTTATGATGCAAGAGGAGCCACAACACTTGGATATGATGGTATACGCTAAATTGTTTCAGATAGGTTCCAGTTTCTTTTTTCTTAAAAAAAAAAAAAAAAGTTAATTAAGATATCAAATACCTTATGTAGACATTCTAGTGATGAAATATGATCTTCTAGTGATGACTTTTCATTGCTTACTAGCTGCTAATATTCTCTTAAGAAGAGTATATTAGCTAACTAGTTATCCTATGTCATCTTCTGGTGCCGTACCAAGATGGGTTAAAGCCGTAGAGGCAATATTCTCTGAGAATATGTCTCGCAACTTTGTGATAAGTACAAAGTTGATTCTAAGAGCCACAAATAAACCCCAGAAATGTCAGTTTTTGTAACATGTAATTGTAATGCACCAGGATTTCCCAACCATGATCCATAAGCCATATTTAGTTTTTTTTAATCTTCAATTTCTTTTTTTTTTTTTTACTGAATCCCTATTAATCTAAAGAACTGAGCTGCAAACTGCTCTATATTAGACTTTTTTTTAACAATAAAAAAAGTCATGAACTCATATTGTTTTCAAAATATGAGTTCATGAAAACAAAGCTTCCTTTTTATTATAAACCCTCAATGTGAAAAGAAGAACTCGAATTGCAAACTCATATGCAACATCTTCCTTTCTTTTCTTTTCTTTTTTTTTATGCAATAACTTCAGCGCCAAAAGGCGCGGACAAGATAAATTTTGAATCATTTCGTATGAAGTTTAGAGCGTTAGCCAGGAGTCTACTGGCATGCTCACGCACACACATGCAGAGGCAAAGTTCCTCCAGAAACTGGAGGGAATTAATAATTCACACACATTTCTGGTTCATCTCATGTGTTCTCCTTTATGACATCTTCTAAGAAACTAAGCCCGTGGGAATAATGTCCATGGAAGATGGGCCGACTCTGGCCTCGGTTATTGCTACACTGAGAGCCCCAACTCAACCGTAACATCGGTTCTGCCGAGGGTGAGCGGGACACTGAGGGAGGCATTAGGAGAAAACCGCAGACACAGATGCTAATGAAGGGACTGCTCTCAAAACTTATGGCAGCAATGGCATCCCTCAGATTTCCCTTTGAGAATTTTGCTGTGGACAGCCTGGTCCAAAATATTCATGCAACAGGGCCTCCTCCAAAAAAGACTTGTTTATTACTAAGTTTTTATTTTTTTGAGGTCTCCATCCATGCCCACACTGCCATGAAAAAAAGATGAGCAGTGTCCTTTTACCCTCATTAAAAGCAGAGCTGACTCCTGAACACTCAGAGAGCTGTGCTGCATCCCGGCCTGCTCTCGCTGAGGAAACAGTTGTGGAGGTTTTTCATAAGAGCTCATAAAATCAGTAGTGAAGTGGTAAATTTACTTGATAGCTTATAAAAAATTTAGATTCACACTTGGTGCGAGTTTATCCTCCTGAAATAAGATCAGACACCCCAGCATTGATTTACAGGTTAACGCGATGTACGCCTCACACTCTGGCTGCTTGTACGTCTGTGTGTACTTGGACAATGTACTGAGATGGAGTGCTCAGACAACTAACTTCAGTTGGACTTTTTTCTTTGGATTTAACATGCTGAGAAGAAAGACTTTCTTCTAATCTCTTAAGTTAATCTTGGCTTAAGATCTTCAGGCCTTCTAAAGTAGGGTGACCAAACGTCCGTATTTCCCGGGACATGTCCGTATTTCACGTCCTGTCCCGGGCGTCCCCGTTTTTTTTTTTAGAAAGTGAGGAAATGTCCTGTTTTTTAAATTACCTTCATTGGACCATTAAATTTACAGGCACTAGGGCACTGCGCATGGCGCTGCGTGTGACGTAATCCCTGAGCCGCGTCAGTGCGGGCAGCCCTGTTCTTAATCAGAAGATAGATAGCGTGGCTGTCAGTACGCCAACAACATTAGGGTGACCAGACATCCTCTCTTTTGTGTGTCCGCCAGGGGTGGGGTGTGGGGGTTGGGGGGGGGGGTGTGGAGAGAAAGGAAAGTGTCCTCCTTTTCAGAAACCCGCCCCCCGCTCCAAGGTGTCCTGGTTTTCCCAAATGAAAATATGGTCACCCTATTCTTCTAAAGATCATTCAAAGTTTTCCCTGGACTTCTTTTTCATTTATTTCCTTCTTCAGAATGTTTTAATGTTTTTGCTTAAAAAAGGCTATAAAAGAAGTTCTTAAAGCTGCAGTATAGAACTTTTACAATAAATGTATTGTTTTTACATATTTGTTAAAATATATTGAGACAGATAATCTGTGAAAAAAATGCATCTCCTCACTGAGTTACTGTTGCTGTGTGAAGAAAATGCACTGCTCCTGACCAAAAACAACCAATCAGAGCCAAGGGGGAGGGCCTTAGTACTGTCAATCATCCTCATGTACATGCTGGTGACCATAGTGTGACATCTTTTCCTTCAAATGCAATGGTCAGATATTTCTTTGACTTGTTTGCTGTGTATTTTACATATCTCTACAGCTAAACTCATCAGATAATGCACACAGATAAATTTGCATTCGCTGTTGGGTCTCATTTTCTGACCATTAATTAGCTTGACAACTGTCTCCCACAATTACATCTGTCTCCTCTAGCTGCATGCAGGCCACTCAAAAACCACCAGTAGAGAGATCAAAACTGGCCTCATCCTGCACTGCAGTGTCACAGCAGGGCAGTAAATGTATTCACAGCTGCGCGTTTTCATTATCGGGAGTTGATTTCATTATTGGATGCTTCTCTGAATGTCACCAAGTACTGCCATCTCCCTGTAGATCATAGTAAGGAGCCTTGGCAGGTACCAATGAGTTCTGCTTTCATGCAAATCCGCACTGCAATAAAACCCGACGGAAGGGGACGCATTTTCCTACAGCAGATGAAAACGGAGAAAATTAAGATACTATTTTAAGAAAGCATTTTATTAAGGGCTTCAAATCTGGAAAGGCCCAAAGGAGAACAGTAACAGGATAGTAGCACTCCTTCCCTTCTTCCAAGATGATTTTCCAGATGTCACAAACACTCAGAAGGGGGGGAACATCAGAGAAAATACCTTTACTCTGGCCTTATAGGGTCTTTTCACACCTGATAGTCACAGTTCAGTTGGAGACCAAAATTGCAACATTTGTTCCATTTTCAACTGGTGAGGTTCACTTTCACATTACACTATTTCAAACCAACCAAGCCTTTTAAAAAAACCTGTTCCCCTCCTCGCCTGTTGTGGCGCCTCTCCATCCATCCATCCGTCCATCCATCCATTTTCTGTACACTCTTGTCCCTCATGGGGTCAGGAGGTGGTGCTGCTGCTTATCTCCAGCGAACGTTTCGAACGAGTGGGAGGCGGGGTCACCCTGGACAGGTCGACAGTCTGTCGCAGAGCAACCTTTATAATAATAATAATTCAACTTAATTGTCATTGCAATGTCACAAGTACAAGCAACGAAATGTAGTAGACCAAGCTTGATTCGAACCCAGGCTCTCCCGGGTGGGGGCATTTGCTTTAACCACTGCGCCAAATGCTGTTTACAAGATTATAATTTATAAGCCAGTATTGCCTGAATGTACAGTGATTTTAAGAAAATCGTTAAATATAATGTGGTCAAATGTTTTGTGGAAAAAAGTTAGTCCTGGTCTACAAACAATATATATATTTTATCCTCAAAGAGAGGGAAAATATATATATTGATGAAAAGTTTGCATAGCACTGGCTTGATAACTCTCTCTTTCATGCAGAGAGGCTCCAATCTTAGTGGGGGCAACGTTGGATTTGGCCAAATATTCCCAAATCACGCCTGTTGAGAGCATTTTTCAAGCTTCTGTACCTGAAAGCATCAAAGGAGGCTTGCAGTTAGCTCCTACTCTTGGAGGCTGCCGCTACTTTACCTTCGGTGCAGTGTTGCCTCAGTCTTTTTTCCTCTGGGGCTCCTCGTCTTTTCAAAGTACTGCTTTGAAAGTATTAATTTTTTAAAGTCGAATCAGATCACAGGCAACTGTTGTTAATGCATTCTGCAGCTGAAACTGATATATTTCCTGAAGAAACTGCTTTATATTTAAAGTGGTGAGTTTGTTGAATGTGCTACTTGTATGGGAGAGAATTAGGGCAACTGGGAATGAAAATAATTCAGATTTTAATCTCAGAATTATGAAGTTAATCTCAGAATTTCGACTATAATCTCAGATTTCTGATTTATCTCAAATCAGAATTTGTCAGAAATCAAATTTCTGACAAAAAGTCTGAATTTTGATTTCAAACTCACATTTTTGACTTTGTTCACAATATTTAGATTTTTTTTTTTAGAATTTGTACTTTTTCTCAATATTTTGAGAAAAAGTCAGAATTGTCAGATTTTTTTTTTATAGTTCTGGCTTTAATATCAGGATTCTGACATTTTGTCTCCTGAGATAAAAGTCAGAACTCTTTAAACGTAGGATTCTGACATTTTTTCTTTTTTTTCCAGGAAGTTAAAGTCAGAATTCTCTGCTTAAGTTTTTCTTTTCTTTCTTCCAGTGGCCCTTATCATCTTCTGTACATTTGAGATGAAATCAAAAGTTTATTTCAGGTTTTTCCAGCCTTTCGCTGTCACGTCAGCCTCCACTGAGTGATGATGCGCGTCCCGTTGGATGACGGCCCGTCGTTATGCGCGGTGGCGTGGTATGTAAATGGAATGAGGTGCAGTTGTTCGACAGCTGCAACCTTTTCCCGCAGATCGTTAGTTACCGCGACCTTTCGTCAATAAGGGCATAAAGATTCCCAGCTCAGGTGCAGCTGAACTTTTGCTGGGCCCTTCTCCATCACCACTCCACCCCAATGCATGCCCCTCCCCGCTGCTGACCTTTTTAGGCAGATACCATTTTCACGGGAAGCTGGGTAATGTATTCCAGCAGATGTCTGTCGTCCTCACAACCTGAGCTTGCTCACTTGATTAGAGACATTTCTCTCCACGCCGCGTTGCATACAGAGCACTTTATTTGCCCAGCTCCTGGTGCATGACAACATGATGATATCCTGTAAGTCAGCAGAATATTCTCACAGAAAGAATATATTAAGCCTCGCAGGCTGACTTTTCAGATAGATGATTTATACGTTGACATGCGTTTTCTCTAGTTGCATCGCTCCATCTTTGATCTACTCCCTTTTGCTTCGGTTTTTCCAAATAAACGCTCATCTTATTCCAACGTTGCAATTAGCAAGAATCACGCTCAGTAAAAGGCTTCCTGCTGTTTCTGTTTAATAGCCCTGAGGTAGTTGCATCACGCTATTTGCGTGTTTGTGTTTTTAATATTGACTCGGTGTTTATGTAGATTAGCTGGTCATCTTCAGGACAAATTCCACAATGTCAGCTTGGAATCAAATCAAATATCTAATATTTTCGAACCACCCAGCTCTTTTTCTTATGTTATTGATTATTAAGGGCATATTTTTAAGTAAAATGGTTATAAATTCAATTCAGAAATACTTTATTCATCCCAATGGGAACATACTTGTTGCTGTAACTCATATCATCCAAGTTTCTTCAGAGTTGCTGTAGATTTTGTTCAGGTGTTTGAAATCCTTGAAAATTGTTTTCAAGGTTTGGACAATTCTAGATTTCTTTATAAAGCATTTGATATTCAAACTGCAGTTTTGTACTAAAGTGCAATCTAACATTTGACTAAAAGCTTAAATTGGAAAAATATTAGTTACAGTTGAATTGAGATATTTTACACACAGCTTATAAAAAGACAGTTACATTTTTCTCACTGTCTGAAGTTCAATCAAACTTTTCTTGTTTTAGGTCTGTTAGAATATTCAAAATTATTTCTATTTGCTAAATGCCACAAAACTTAAATATCACTCAATAATTATGTCATTGGAATATTGGAAGATGAATATCTGAAATGCAAACATTAAAAAGAAAAAACTTAAATAAGCAATACTTTGCCTGGCGGGGGCACAAGTAAAGCCTGGTGACCCGCCAGGCTTATAATACAGTGGTGGAAACCCTGTCAGACCAGAGTTCACTTTTGGTCTGCATCAGAGTTCAATTTCGCATTCACACTTCCCCAAGCAAACCGGACTTTCCGGACTGGAGTTGGATGGACTGGAGTTGGATTAATGCGGACCAAACAGGGCCTTAGTCTTACTGGAGTTTAGTTTGCTCTTTTTGACACTTATGTCTCATAAAACTTGCATTGTCATTGAACAGTTTGAATAAAATAAATATTGCTAAAAATGAACCAAGTTCTACGTTTGATGACTAATAAACTTTTTCCCTTTTCCTTTTTTCCTTTCTTTCCTCCTGCTGACCTGTCTGGATGTACGAATTAGGTAAGTACAACCAATTGATTTTTATAATCGATGTCAGCTTTGTGATATAGATATCAGTTATGTTCCTGTTTGTCCTGGATTTCTACATTTTTATTATGTAAATGTCATCTTTGTGATTGTTACTGCTGGGTTTGCGTTGGTGACAGGACACAACAAAGCTGCTTATTAAGCTGCATGCAGGCCTGATGTCTTTATGTCTGCAACGCTTGGAAAGACTTTCTGTAAAAGGAAGTGAATTCATTGTTTTTCCACCGAACCACTAAAGTCATTTCCAGTATTTGCACAAAATAAGCTTCAGCTGATGGTCATTACAACAGCAGACATGTCTACATGTGAGGAAATAACTGGGCTGTGAAAGTGAAGAATGATATTCACTGTGTGCAGAAATATCTCTGGGTAATCAGAGCGTTTGGAGCATCGTTCTTATTTCCTGACTTTGTTTCTTCCTAATGTCCTTACTTCCTGTTGTCCTATCTTTTTTTTTTCCTTGTATTCCTCCTTCCTCCTTCATGTCCTTTCTTGGTTCCATCCATCCATCCATCCATCCATCCATCCATCCATCCACCGTCTTCCGCTTATCCGGAATTTAGACCTTGGAATCTTGGTTCCTTGCTTTCTTATCTGACCCTTCATCCAACCAGCGCTTTCACACCTTGCTTGTTTGTGCTTCCTACCTTTTTATTTCCTTGTGTCCTACTTCCCTTCCCTTCTCTTCTCACCTTGCTCCTGTCTTTCTTTTCTTGAATCATTTTGTTCTTTCTTCCTGCATCCTTTCTTCATTCCTTCCTTCCTTTCTTTTTTCCTCGTGTCTGCCTTACTTTACTTCCCACCTTGTTTCCTTCCTGCCTTGATTCTTTCCTTCCTTCCTTCTTCAGGACCTTTCTGCTCCTGTCCTTTCTTCTGTCTTTGTCTTTTTCCTAGCATCCTTTCTTCCTCCTTCTTGTCCTCTGTCTTTTGTTCGGTGCTTCTTATATTCGTTCTACATGCCTCACATCCTTCTGTTCTTCCTTGTGTTTTTGATTTCTTATTTTTACCTCTCATTAGTCTTTTCCTTTCTCACTTTCCTCTTGTTTTTCCTTTATGGTCCTTTTATTATTCTTTCCTTGTTCTTCCTTGTGTCCTAAATTATTTCCTTCCCTTCTCACTTTCATTTCATATCCTTAGTTACCTTCCTCCCTTGCAGTTTCTGGTTTTTATCTGTTCTGTATTTTAAATGCTGTGGTTTGCAGTGAACTTTTTGTTTTAAAACAAACATAATGGGAACCTGCTGCTGTGTGTGTCATGAGGTTTCCAAATAATCCAGTTCAGGTCCTGAAAAGGCTCTCGGTGGATTGCTGTTATCATCAGTGAAAGAAGGTGGTTTTATGTGTGTTTAAAGATAAACACAAAATAAGAAGCTCACCTGCATATCCGGCTGCTGCTGCTGCTGGCGCTTTTTCCAGAACGCTGCTTTGTGCCAGTTTTCCTGGCAATATAAATCTGGCTGTTAGCCTGCAGAGAGTGAAGAAGACATGGGGGAAAAAAAAAAAGAAAGAAGCTTTTAGACCTGATTGAGAGACACAGCATCGATGCAGCCTACAGTTGCTTAGATGAGTTAAAATATTCAGATCCAGACTCAGACGCTGCCTGTTGACCTTCTAGACGACGCCCCGGCGAGGGGGGGAATGGGGAGAGTTTCGGAAGATGTTTGAAGAGCAAACGCATTCATGTTGCTGTAAAGCGACGGGCACGCAAATGTCTCACCCGGTCTTAAAGAGATTTACACGCATATGGTTAATGCATCCGGCCTTAAATCACATCTGGTGGGAAGTGGAAGGCTTTTCGCTGCCGGAGGACCAGCTGTTGCATTGTTTTTGTTTATTTGCCCAACTGGCAACACAAACTCATGGAAACCGAGTCATTTCTGGGAACTGTAGATGGTCATGTGATGTGATGTGATAAACATAATAAAATTCCTGTATTAACTACACCACCTGTTTGCTATACAAATTGCTATTGAGGCCTGGTAATGAAATCTTGTTCCTGCATGTCTTAATTGGGACTGCAACGTGCAATTATTTTATTAATCAATTATTTTGATGATTAATTGATTAATCCAATGAAAAAAAACTACACTTTATGTAGATTTTCCATTTAAACCATTTTATGTAATAAGCAAATAATTAAATTTCTTTTTAAATAAGAAAATAAACATTTTCCTGCTTAAATGCAATAACATAGCATTCTTCTTGTGAATGTCGGATACATCTGAAGCTGAAAAATATACTTCTAACATCAACATGTGGAAAGCTCGGGTCTTTCTGTTTGAATTAATATCAAAACAGTGCAATGCTGGGCTACTGATTCATTTTTTGATTCATTTATCAATAATTGGACAGGAAAAGATTCTGATTAGGAGTACAGAATTTTAACCAGAATTTGAAGCTAAAACTAAAGATTTTTTTAACCTGAAATGCACATTTTTAAAAACTTTTTGTACATTTTTGGCTTAATTATTGCTCTGACTGTGGTGGCCTTTCAAAAAAAAAAAACCCTTTTTGCATCTGTATTCTCCAGTTAATGATTAATCAATCACTAAATTACTATTAATCGGATTAATCATTTCACCCCAAGTCTAAGTCACATTTTAGAGTAAAAAGATGAACAAAGGTGTTTTCCTTTTGACGTGCAGGAATCACCTACGTGGCATCATTGACTCTGACACCAACTAGTGCTTTTTGAAGCCAGGGAGCAGAGCACAGGGTCAGCTGACAATCTGATTTCCAGATCCCTCAGCAACCTGCAGCATCTATCTCTCTTCTGATGAAAACGTGTGTCAGGAAGGATCTCAGGTCCCGTCAGCAGGCGCGTGGCTGAAAGAAACGGGTCACACAGATCGACTGAATCAAGATTAAGCTGCTACACCAGCAGCGCACGGGTTTAAATGTGCAGATGAAAGCTTTAAAGTCATTTCACAGATTGCGAGAAGTGACTAGAAGTAGGCACTCTGGACTGAGCCCCCCCCAATTTCTCCAGGTTCGTAGATCGGTGGGGCGTCAGGACTCCCATAATGTCCACAGAGGCTCAGCAGGATGCTGATGGTAACAGCTTCTCAAGGTAACTTTGATTAGTTTGCTCTTGTGAGCGTTTTACATGTGTGGCATGTCAATGACAGATTATATGCAGCTTATCTGTGGCAGCTGAAGGACACAACACCCTCCAGACAAAAGGATGTGAGATAAATTCATAAATTAAACTACATGTGAGCTGCTTCAACACTGACAGTTGGAAAAAAACAAAACAAAATGTAAACCATTTTCTCCATTTAAGTAGAAAACAAAAAAGTAATAAAAATCTGGATTTTAAAGAGTAACTAAACCCTAAAGATTTGTCTGTAAAACGTTTTAAGTTCTAACTTAAACATCATATAAGTTTGGCTATTAGTGAAAAATTCAGATCAATGATGAAAATACAATGACGGCCTCTAAACATAAGACAATTTATTTTTGCTAGATAAACTGCATAAATTGTTCCTTAAGGGTACCATTTTCATGTTTCTGTGCAAATTGATATTTTTGTGTAAATCTGTTTAATTCTACTTTGTTTGGCCTAAAACCGTCTCAGTGCTGCCCTCTTTGGGTGAATGGTGGCTACTGTGGTTAAATTTTTCCTACTGGTTACAATGGTACCAGTAGGTTGCTGTCTAAATAGCAACAAAGTTGCTAAGTTTTCAATAGTGCTTTAATGGACACTGTGGTGCAGCCCGAGTTGCCCTCTACTCATTACCTACCTACCCACATGTAGCTCCAGCACATTTGATCAGCTGGTTTTACCGCTGTATGCACTGTACAATGGCTGCTGGAAAAGACAAGAGTTTTGTTGTTGGCTTGTCACCCAGAAACCATTCACTGCATTCTTGTTGGCTGTGCAGGAGGCTCCACTTCTGCTCTTCCAAGTTGTACAGTTGTAAAATTGCGCCTCTGTTTGCAGCCATTTTCACGAGAAAGTGTTGATGTTGAGTTGAGGGGCGTGGTCAGCACTTTAGAATTTAAAGTGACAAGAGGTCCTAAAACAACTCAAGGTAGGCATAACTGAGCAGACTGAAATCTCATTATCTAAGAATGATTTTGTGCAAAATATGTAATCAATATGCTTTCTACAGTTCATAGACTTAATCTAACCTGTTCGAGGAAATCCCATGTCGCCTCTAATCCCCTCAGCTCATCCCAGCACTTGTCTCTTAACTACGGCCATTTTGTGTTTTTTTTGTTTGTTTTTTTTACTTTTCAAGGATGAGGTTATGGTCAAAGTCTGGTGAGGTATTGGCCTTTTAGTATGAACCTGAAAACAATCAGTAAAATCAAATAAAAATGTATTCTAAACCAGAGAGGATTATTGGACCATTTAATCCAACAATAACAGGCTCAAAATAAACAGGAATCTGTGATGTCATTGATGTTAATACTCTCTCTCAACTGGTAAATCGTCATTATCAATAAATCAGATTATCGGTAGCCAACTCATTCTATGTCATGAACATTGAGACACAGTTCAGAAAACCCGATCAGTACGGCTCCCTGGTGGTTCTCCTTGGTGTTTTGTTCACTCGTCATCTCTGCGGAGGAACAGTGATGAGGTGGGGTTCCACACAAAACTCCTCACGCTGCGCTGCGGTAGTCAGCGTCCCCTGTCTGCGGCTTTTATAGGAGTCTTTATTCATCAAAGCCTAACCTGCTTTCCAGACCCTGAGCAGGCGGACCACCTGCTGTGCCAAGTGGATTGGCTCCTTTGATTGCTTCCCTCTCCAAGGATTAGAGACTAAAATCTGAGCTCATTAGCATCATGAGACGTTCAGGTGCGGGACAGAAACAGGGAGTTGTTGAAGTTCAATTAAAAGCCGAACATTTCTCATACAGGTTATAATCCCAGTTCAGGTTTAGTCATGATTACTCAGAGAAACACTTTAGATCTGAAAATTAACAACTTTAATTTAGCTTTAATTCCAGTCCTTGCATTAAGGTTTTCCTTGCAGACAAGTTTTCCTCTTGCATTCTCTGAACTAATGTTTTTGTTAGCATTTGTTTTTTTCCCTCCTGCTGTGCTAGTTTTTCTCTCTACCCGTTTGAGGGAAAACCTCTCTAATGTTTTTATTTTCCATCTTTTTCCATTTAGTAAGATTTTTGTTTACATTATTCTTTCAACATACCGACTTTTGTTGTGGTTTTTTTTGTAATTAGTATTGTCATTACTCTAAATTCTCACCCAAATGATGTCTCATCTGGCTCAGATGTTTAGATTCTGATGAAATTAGTTTGTTTTTACCTAATTTTAAATCCTAATTTAAGCTGTGCAGCTTCTTGGAGTGCATAACAGCAGAGCTTTTGATTGACAGCAGGAGTCTGCGGGCTGTCTGCCTGTCTCTGGAGAGAGAAGCCAGCCCACAGAGAGGTTAGGAACAGCTAAACCCATAATAACAACATTTTGACAGGGTAAAGTCAGAACAGTGCTGTCTAAAAGGAAGAAACTGAGAGATACATTTTTCTGCAGATTGGACAAGCACTTACTTGGTTATTTCTTTTACAAAACTGCTCCAATTGTTTGATATTTTCAGTCAATATCCACTCTAATCTGAACAGAGCAAGCATGACATAAAGAATATGTCGTAGGAATTTTGACAGATGCACAGAATCCTGACAGCCATTGACTGACCGGCAACCAGCTTGACGTTTGAGTCAACAAATAAATCCTTTGAAGCTGTTATATATTGCAGGACTGCAGGATTTTGTGTAAAAGTTAACTCAGGTATTTATATCACAGGCATCAGAAAGCAGTACCAGAAATTAAAGCTACCAGCCAGACTTTCTGGTCAAATCAATTAAACTCACTTGAGATATTGTTTGTCATGTGCAAAATGTTTTTATGTTTGTTTTGTTGGAAAATGTTTTTTAATCAAGATAAAAATCTTACCTACTTAAACCAATTTTTATGGACATGTGACTCTGGTGACATCAGAAAAGTTATACTGTGACTGACTGGAGTTATTTTTGCTTGTTTTATGGATTTGAATTGTTTTTATGTTAATAATTATTATATAGATAAACCATTTTATTTAATCTCTCTCCTTCTGGTCAGACTTCATTTGACCAAAGAAAACAGGAATGCGATAATAATAATGATAATAAACTTTATTTAAATTGCACCTGTAAACAGATTTATAACCAGCTAAAGTTCTGAAGTCACTGTTAGCTTTAGCTTTACTATCTATGTCTGCATCCGTTTTGGTTTGAAGGTCTAAGGACTCAAATTTTGACTCAAACATGTAAAGTTGAAGCGAATGACTTGATGCATGATGCATGGTGTAGACATAATGTGTGCGCCACATATACAGAGACTTTTAGTCTTTGTCGTAACTGACCGAGGTTCAATTCCCGACTTTCTGTCTGCCCATTTTTTTTATTTGGAAGCTGCAAATAAAGGCAAGTAGTCCAACAAAATCTTAGAGAAATACTTGCATATTTACCATTCAACTATATATCTGTAAATTATTGCTCAATGTTTGCTAAAGCTAGCTGATCCATTTCATTCTAGTCCCTTTTGTGATGTAATTAACCCGAACTTGCAAACAGAATTACCTATTTTTATCCCTGTCATAAGCTTTGCAAAAACTTTATTTAATGAATATGCATACTTTACCCGACAGGGGTTATGCTGTGAGTGTACATTTACTAGTGAAAGAGAGAAAACTCTCCACTGAATGGCGCCTCTAATGGAGTTGGTGAGGGGTCATAGTTTTCGTCCGCATAAGACCAGAGGTCACAGTTTTGCTGTTTTCTTGCATGTGGACAGAACCAGCAGCTATCTGAGGGCACCCACATATGTTTTCTAGTGCTCTGTGTGTGACAGGATTATAAAACTCATGTTGTCCATCGGCTCAGGTTTATGTGGTTTTACGACTGACATTGGTGGGCCCTGGGGCCGCAGCAGGGGTCAGAGGTGAACCCTGTATGCATTACAGTACACCATGGTCGCACAGTGCAAATCTTGGCTATGTTGAAAAAGTCGTGTAATATAAATAAATGGGACTCAGTGTCACTTTAGGCGGTAAATGCTCTTCTACATATAGTTTTGCAATCTGATGCATGATGAACAACAACTCTCAGCATCCAGACTGAGTACAACAGTAGAAGCCAGTGAGTAATAATGGTAAACTTGAGGCTTAAGTACAGGGGAGTGATTGCAGAGGCAAGGATCAGGTGGATCCACTTAACATAATGCTTGGCAGCTGCATGGGGGAATGTGACTACAAGGTAACTGATAAATGAACAGAATAAACACACAAGGGAAAACAATGATTTCAGGGAGAAAACAGAACGGAGTGATAATAATAATCGACTTGAAAACAAACTGAAAACCAACATGACAGATTGAATCAAATGCAGGGATTATCACAGAATATGCCTCATTGTTCCTCAAGGGAACTTATGATTTGATTTTGTAACACCTCTTGTTATCTATGACAGCTGCGGACAGGAAGTGTATCCAGTAGAGGTTTTTGTTGCATCACATCTGAGGAAACCTCTTACTGGAAATACAGTAAGAGCAAACACTGCAGGTTGAGACAGTGTTTTGGTGTGGATAAAAGGCCAAAACGCTTAAAAATGTATTCATTGTGATATTTAGTTAATCCATTTAATAAGAATGATCTAGTCCAAGTTCACACCCATGTAACAGGGTGTCTGTACGTTCTTAAAAAGTCTTAAATCCATGCATCTAAAATCAAAGCTTTACAATCTCTTAAATTAAATAGAAAACATGTGAGTTGTCCTTAAATAACCATAGAGCTTTTCACAGGTATTTTGTTGTGCCAGGACTATTTAATCTCCCATGAGTTTATTTTTCTCATGGGTCTTTGGTTTGAGTCACACACAGATATCTTTATTATCTTCTGCAATTGCCACGATTATTGGCAGGTAACTAGCTGCCAATAATCACTTTCTAGCTAACTGGCTAACAAGCTTGATTTTTTGCATCTATAATTTGAAAGTGTAAATTACCGGCAGTTGCCTGGGCGACGTTCGCCTTTGCCACTGTCCGACTTCTGTTGCCAACTCATACAACCTTTGCAATCTGTGCAAAAAAGCCTGGCTCTACTCCTATGTAAAATATGTGATTTTCTTTTGTAGATTTCTATCATGACAGGTATTAAATTTCATTCACAATGGCCTTAAAAAGTCTAAAAAAGTCTTTGAGTTGACGAAACATGCAGAAACCCTGGTGTAGGGACAATTCTCAGTAGTCAATGTCAACTTTTGATATTCCATATTATCCTTGAGAACCAACATAAAGAATTGTTGGTGTTTCTTGATGGTAGAAGTTTTTTTTTATTCCTTAGAAATAAATTCTATGAATTGTGTTTTTGTTTTTTTTATATATATTTTTTTTGCTGCTGATGAATGCGGAATGCTGCATAGAAAAATCCCTTTTCTACAGTCAGGAGACAGATAAGAGCCTTGCACATTATTAGTGTTTATTCAGGTTGGATTTTGCTGAGGATGCATGCTCCTTTCATTTGGTTCCCTAGTTTATCCGTGGCCTTGCAAAAAAAAGCAAAACAAATACACTTATGTTTGTTGGTTATTGCTCAGTTATTTCAAATCCCGAACAACAGATGCTGGAGTCGGCTTTCCTGTTTGATTTATTAACTGTAGCGCTGTAGCTGTGCATCATACAGGCCAAAAGTATTACTGGATCTCTTTGGTTTCTTCCAAAGCCATTTAAAAGATGTTTTCCTCCATGTAGAGTCACTGATCTTGCTTCTCTTGTTCTGCTGGAGATGCAGAGATTTCCATAACACTGACAGCAGCAGTGAAGGTGTCACTTACCTAGCTGATGTTCTTGACATCTTGGTCAATATCAGCATCTTTTCCACTTTTACAGAACTGGCTTTATTGGGGAAGAGAGGTTTGTTTAGTGACCCAATGAAAAAAGTGTACTGAATGGTTAAGGTGCTAATCAGCTTAAAGCCAAGTAATGAGTTTAATTGTAGCAGCTGAAGTTGTCAGGTGGAACAGCCGGCCCATTCTGTTTTCAAACACTCTTTTGATAAGTGATGGGGACGGTTTTGTTTTTAGAGTCCCCCCACCCCCCCATCTTATCTATTTACTGTCAGTTACTAAAGCCTGTAATTTTCTCAGTCATTATAATTAACATTGAGAATTTGACTTTCCAAACTGTTGGCAGTGGCGGAGCTGGATGAGAACAGGCAAAATTAGCTTTGTGGTAATATTTATTCATGTTTTTTGATTGCTATTTACATGTTCTTCATAAAAACTTTCTGAAAACATGAGTGTTAAACTCCAGTCCTTCGATAGCTGATGTTCTATTACCTTTAGATATGAATAAAGTCCCAACTCTGTAACATTTGACTGGACAATCAGAAGTTCATTAGACAGAGACTGGCTCATTTCAAGCATAAAACTCCCAAACACAAACCAAGAGGTGTGTTGGTAAACAAAATTAGATTTAAAAAAACCCAAATCATTCAGCTTAGACACGGAAAACAGGCAAAAATGACAAGCAGAGCAAGATAACTTGGTATTTGTCAAATGTTTGCAGCTTTTCTCAAAATATAAGACTCCTTAAATACTTGATATTAAAGGAGAGGATCTCTCTAACAACTTTTAACCAAATGGAAATTATTGAAATCATTGTGACAGGCTTAAGGGAAAGCAATATGTTACTGGACCGGTTTTCCAATAACACCAAAGAACAACTTCACACCACTATTTTAGAGAAGATCTGTCTGCTAGGGATTGTTGGGGATGATTTTTAGGATTAAAAAGGACCCAAATTTAGCCAATCTCCAGATCCCAGTCCTACAGAGAATCCATGCTGGCAGCTGAAGCTTTGAGTTAATAAGCCTGAACTTATTTACTGAAGGATCTAGAAGGTTTCTGGACAGAGAATTGTTTGCTATGTACAAACATGTTGGCCGACTACCAGAAAATATTCTACTTTTTTCACTCCAACATTCAAATCAATTTCCAACTTTAATGTAATTAGCTTTATCTGTGTTTTTGGTTAATATTCCCTACATTAACATAAAATGACTATTCTTTGTTTTCCCTCCCCGTAGATGTTAATTCTTTCTTAAAATTAAATGGAATACCTAAACTTCATTATGTGACATTAAAGCTTGAGTTTTTGATAAAAAAAACTAAAGTGTGACACACAGAATGTACTTTTTCGCCAGCTCCGTCGGCAGCATTTAGGTTTATTGTTGCATCAATCATTTCTGAAAAATCATTTGCCATTTGTGTTATTTGTTGCTTTTGTAAATTGTAAATACCAGAGTGTCAGGCATTGTCATTTTTACAAGAATCATTTCTTTGTGTGTTAAGGTTTTTCTCCACCTAATGAGACATTTAATGGTTATTGTGAGGTTAGCTGTCTTTTCTCCGCTTTCTTGAATCACCACAGAAATCAACAAAAGCACAGCGAATGCAGGTCATAATGTGAAGGCAGAAAATAGAGCTATTGTATAATTGGCTCTGCGGATGCTCTGGTGTTTATTTGAGTGATGGTAATGGCTCTGAAATGTTCTGTTTGCCCCTAATATCCAATAAAGAAACCTCTGAGGTGGTGATGGTATCAGTGAAGGTGAGAGAAATCTGTTTGTTTGAAATAAGTAAGGCATTTTAGAAAAAAAAGGGAAGCTGATTCATCTCTGAGATGGCAGATTTGGCTCCATCTGAAGCTGGAGCTCCTCATTGAGAGCCTAAAGCACAGATTCCTCCTCCTTTGACTGTTTTGTATGCTTTTTTTTTATATCCATCAGAGAGCAGCAAACACAGCTACTGACAAAGGTTTTCAATGTCTGCTGACTTAATGCTGGTCGATCAGAACAAAAACCAAATATCTCTTTTGATAGAGTATGTTTATTTTTTTAAACACAGACATAAATGTGCTCAATTACGCTTTTTTTTTTAAATCTCTGCACCAGCATAGCCCATCTTAAGTGGAGTTAAGAGTATAACAACCAATCTAAAATAAATAATAAAAAATCTGAACTTGACCCAAACAGTAGGTCAGACACGTAAAAATAAACTTGAACTAACTTTCTTTCAAATGGTTCAGATAGTGCAATTAGAAAATGTAAATGTAATGTAAAATAAAGTATGAATAGAATTAGACTGAATAGATCTAACTCTGATGGATCAGGCACATTGTCGCCAATACCAGACCTAGAATTTTTTTCAATATCTGGACCGATACATATATTAATATCTGATTGATGCATCTCTAACTGAAAAATGTTAATCAGAGCAGGGTGGTGGGAAATTTTATGCTTGGAAATTGTGATTACTTGAAGCTAAAAATTCATTTCTAAATCTTAAATTTAGCTGTTTCCCTGCTTTCACAGCTCTTTGTTTACTTGTGGCAAAATTCTTACATGAAAGGTCAAATTCCTGCATGTCTAATACCAACCCTGGTCTTCTCCCTAATGCATCATAATCTGAGGTTTAATAATGGAGACTGCGGTGGGATAATACTCCTTTTAGTGACTCTGATGTACTTTTCTGGTACAAATGTGAAACACTCTTTGAATGACACAGTCTAAGAGCTGCTGGTCTTTAAAGTTTTCTGAGCTGAAAGCGACATTCAGACACTCCAGCCATCAGCACCGAAATTATATTTTTGATATTTTCCTTTCTTTAAAAGCAAACCCATACATTAAGTCTTACTGTCTCTCTTCTACACTCAACCGCAAGGATAGTGTCACAAGGCGGAAATAATTTGTAGTTGCTGCCAGCAGCTTCTTGAGGACAGCGGTGACCTGGGGACCAGCTGGAAAAGCCATGCCAGCACAACCTCCAGCTAATTTACACGCTCTCTCTCCGAGCGCATTCCCCGCTGCCCGTCTGGAGCAGGTGCCTTTTTCCCGGTGTTGTCTGGAAACGACTGAGACCACGCTCTGCTCCTCCACACTGATTGGTGAAGCAGAGTGTGTGATGCTGACTGGCATCCTGTCCTCTGGAGGGCCGGTCCAGTACAGAAGGAAACTCACCCGTCCTGCCATAAGGAGTCAGGGTTATGACTCTGTGTCTGGTCCCTGACCTCAGCCCATCATCGGGATGAGGCTCCTCCACGCTTCAGCTGCATTTCCTCAAGCGAATTCTCTTCCTCGAGCTTAGTTTTGTATCAGAGCTTAGCTAGTCTGATTTTAAAAGTCACATATTTTACCTCCTCCCACCTTTTTCTGGCTTCTTGGAATTTGTTGGAAAAGGTTGCGAGGCTGAGGAAGACATAAGAAAAAATATCAGTTTATTTTCTGATATCTAGGAAAAAACTCTTGAAAACAGTGGAAAACTGTCACAAAGTGTGTAATAAATTATTCATAACCTTAAATAAAAAAGAAATGTCTTCAGTAATCATATCCTTATGCTGGATTCAAACATTGTATATTACTTTCATAACTTTAAACTTAGATTTTATTGATGTGAACAAAAGTTGAATTTAAAGAAATCTGAAGGCAATGAATTAACCCATGTGAATATATTTAATGATTAAATGTATTGATTAAATTTAATGATTAAATGATTAGGGATGCAAGTTATTGATCAATGAGGTAATCTGAACTTGGTTGGTCTTATTGATCGACTAATGATTAATCGATAAGCACATTTTTCTTGTATGAAAAGGGACAACCATCTTTTATAACATGATGGGCTAAATTTTTCATAACATACTGAATAAAATAATTAGTTAAATTTTGACTGAATAAACAGAAAATTGTGGTTTTCTCAAATCATGAAACTTAAATACTTAATTCCCCATGAACAGAGAGATGTTCATACAGACGTATCGTATGTGGTTGATCTTGAAGAAATGTTAAAACTTCGCTCCATGAAGTACATTAACTCATGGCAGCCATCAATATCAGCCTTGCTTATTGGCATCATCTCTTTTCCATTTACCGTATTTTCCGGACTATAGAGCGCACATCACTATAAGCCACACCTACATTTTTTGAAAAAATCTGGAAACGTACATACATAAGCCACACCGGGCTGTAATGGTATCTCCGCCAATCTCAGTTTTCCATAAGGACACAGCAGAGGGCTGCGTCCTTATAAGTGACCTAATCCGTCTCCTACTCCGAACCATGGTTTCATTCACGCCGAGTTTATGCGCAGCGGCTCTATTTCCCTCCTGTACTGCCAGATCAACAACCCTCAACTTAAAAGCTGCATCATATGAGTTTGAAAAAATTTCTTTGTCATGCCTGCTGCTAGCATGTGCTTGTTCTAAATGAAAATTAACACTTTCTTCTTTGTTTTCCAATTTTGACTTCCAATGATTCACTTCCTGCTAAAGAGCCCCTGGTGGTTGAAGAAAAATCCACAGCCGCACCGGGCTACAAGCCGCGTGGTTCAAAACATGGGGGAAAAGTAACGGCTTATAGTCCAAAAATTCCGGTAATAGTCATGCAGCTCAGGTAAATGGATGGATCTTATCGAGTGTTTATATTTCTAAACCGAACTTCATGAAGTGCCTTTTTTATCCCACAGTGGACTTGGTTTGGACCATTTCTCTTTCCTGTTCTGGTATGCCTCCGGCATCTTTGTTTCTGTATCAACTGGCTCCTCTTAAGGATGAATCAATTGGAACTCATTTTACTCTGCTAAACTATTAAGCTTGCTTAACACACATACGTACTGAGTAATTGTAATAACATCAACATTATATTATTAAAAACCATTCCGTCCATATATAGAATAACTCTAGTAAATGTAAAAATTGAGAACTTGGTTTAAAAGCACAGTTCATTTCCTATATAAAGTACTGCAACGTTTCTATACATTTAATTCTATTTTCCATAAAAATGGAAATTAGGTCACTTATTCAAATTTAGAGTTGTCCAACTTTGCACATGGAGTTAAAAATAATAAATAAGGCTTGCCTTAATTTATCTGTGCTCGAAATATAAAAATGTTGTGGCCATAACAACTAATGAGTCGAGCTTTGAGTTGGGGCCGCAGCTCCGTACATCCAGTCTCTATTCAACATTATCCCTCACATGGTCACCAAGGAAGGCAAACAAGCTGCAAAGCAGCATTTTGTTAACGAGAAATCTGTAAATGGACAGAAATGTCACGGCTTAATTGGGCCATCCATTATCTGCTCAACATTCAAAACCGACAAAAGCAGATCCTCCACGACCAAAACAATGTTCTCTCTTTTTGGCTCAGGATCTGCAGCTGATTTTTGTGAAGAGGAGTCGTTTTCTTCTGGACCCATTTCACTGTGAACCTTCGCTTTTGTTTGAGTGTGCCAACTCATCGTCGCATTTCCATCTGTGGAGATGGAGAGTTTCTGCCAGAATGAAACTGCTTTGTGATAATGGGGAAAGAGTGAAAGATAAAATATTCATGTATTAAGGCTGCAAAGGGTTCGTTTCAGTTACCCATCCATCCATTTCCAGGTGCCTTTTCACAGGGAATTGGTCCATTACAGGGTTCCCATTTTAGGCATTGTAATCCATTTATTCAATAAGATTAACTTAATCACACACAAAAAACTGAAAACAAAATTTACAGCACAATCTAAACACATCTATATTTAAAAAGCCTTACGACATATCAATGTGTTTATCAGTTTGATTTTAACAGACTAGAGTTAAAATGTGGACGTAAAACAGCTTAGTTCACAGAATATTTATTTTCTGCTAACATTGAGTCCAAGAAGCTGATATTATCCAGTTAATTAGTCAGACTATCTGTTCTGGCACCAGACATGATACTCTGAGCTTCCCAAATGTAGTTTTCATTTAGAGGTAGTTTACATACATAAAGTGCACAGTTAAATCAGACCAAAGCTCTTTTGTTTTAGGTCAGTTCACCAACCACCAAAATTATTTCTTCACAATAATGAAGAGAAGAAGATGATTGATTTGTTAATGTCTTAAAAATAAGAAGCTTTCATACGTTTCCTTTCTATTTTGCCTTCAAACTAAATGACTTTGGTCAAATATTTTGTGTTTCCTTCAAGCATCAACAATAGTTGCTGGAGTTTTGGCCCATTTCTACTGACAGATTTGCTGTCAGTAGCCACTTTGTAGCCTCTCTGACTGTAAGCTTAGGCCCGGTGGATGTATTTTAATAAGTGCGCCTATTCCTCCTGCAGCAACAACATTCCCATAACATAACCCTTAAACTTCAGCGTTGAAATAGTGTTTCCAAGCTTACAAGCGTCCCTTTTTTTTCCTCTGGTCATCATATCCAAACAATTTCACTTTAGTTTTATATAAGGGGGTTTTCACACCTGATAGTGTTTGATTAGAGACCAAAATTGCAACATCTGTTGCATTTTCAGCTGCTGCGGTCTTTGATAAAAAAAAAAAAAAAAAAAAAAAAACATAAGCCATTGTTCACTAGTGTTAGACTCTCGCGCTTGTTTTGGTTGTATTTACCCAGAATGCCAGGCGCTATAGTTCACTTCCTACTTTTGGAGTGGTCTCCGGTCTGGTTGGTGTTCACATATGCATCCGAACTGCACCACAGTTCATTTCAACTGAACTGAGACCGAGGTTTGTAAGGGACCAGAGTTTGCTTTTTTCAGAGTTTAGTTGCACATTCACACCTCCCCAAACAAAATGGACTTTCTGGGCAAACGAACTGGAGTTCAATTCAAGTGGACTAAACAGGGCTGGTGTGAATGAAATAGAAACCTTGATAGATGTCGCTAATCTATCCAGCCACAGTAAGTGAAGCCGTTTATGTTTTAAAGAATAAAATCCACTTTTAGACTTTTTCTTGATCTATAAAATTCAAAACGCTTACTTTTTCTGATGTGTGATTTTAAATGACATCTGACAAGCAAGCTTCACCTCCTCTGGAAATGAACTCGTGCATCTCACAAGTCCAGGTCTAATCCTGTTAATCTGAATAAATTTAACCCAGAATTACTTTGTTTTGCAAAAATACAAAGGAAAACTAGATCTTTTTTTTTCTGGTGCAGCTGTCAAGAACACCTTCGCCAGAGTGAAACATTTCATTATTTGGCTAACATGAAGCCATTAGCTATTGCTGTTATAATGAACTAATGCTTGTGTGCTTTTTTATTGTGAATGTTTTAAAATGGAGCTTCATCCATTGTGGATCATTTATGTAATTAGGGTCTGGAAGACAGAAGGGATATTTCCATCAAATCCCACACTGTCACCATTACCTGCAGCCACCTGCCTTCAGAGATTCACAATGTAAATCCATTTCCTGTTGTAGTTAACAGGAAATTAATTCCTGAATTTTTTTTACATTTTTTTTGTATTGTGTCCAAATCAACATTTAAAGTATACAAAATATGTATTTTTAGGTTGCTGGACATGTGTGTCGTGAAATTTAGTAAACGTGGGGTCGTAGTTCATATTAAGGCATATGATGTCACATGGAGGTCAACTCGCATATTTGAGCCAGCAGAGTTTTAATGATTGTCTAGAGAAGCGATGAAAGTGCTGCCAAGCGGATTATAACCGGAGGTGTGTTTTTGTTTTATTTTTATTTTTTTTCAAAGTGGATACTAACTGAGAGTAGGAGTGTGAACTGCAGCATCAAGAGGTTGGGCAAGCAAAAACAGAATCTAAAGAGACTGACTCCTGGATTTAGAAGTCTTCTCATGCACACAAGATTTGAAATGAATACTGATGCTAACCCTGTGCTTCTTTATTTTGCTAAAGCAACGTTAACCATGAGTTTGAATAAATTCTATTTTATTAGTATTTTACTTATTAAGAACATAAACAGGAATTCAAACTGTATGAACAGTTTGGGCCAAAGTTGTGTGTTTAAATTATAATCATGCTTGATGTGGGTTTTGTACGCCACAATCCTGCAGGTTTTAACTATTTTTGGTACTTTGACTTGGATTACTTTGTCACTTTGTAGATTGATCTAACAGCTTTTTTTGCTTTTCCTGGTCAAATTAAGAATGCTTATATATATATATATATAAAAAAATTCCCTTCTCACCCACCGCGGGTGGTTTTTTTCTTCCTCTTAGCTCGGGTCCTCTACCAGAGGCCTGGGAGCTTGAGGGTTCTGCGCAGTATCTTGGCTGTGCCTAGGACTGCACATTTCTGGACAGAGATGTCTGATGTTGTTCCTGGGATCTGTTGTAGCCACTGTTCCAGTTTGGAGGTGACTGCCCCGAGGGTCCCGATGAACACAGGCACCACTGTGGTCTTCACCTTCCAGGCCCTCTCCAGTTCCTCCCTTAGGCCTTGGTATTTCTCTAGTTTCTCATGCTCCTTTTTCCTGATGTT